>PVKA01021124.1:20624-39373 GCA_004027165.1 Ctenomys sociabilis | reverse complement strand
TGCTCCAACCCTCCTGTGCAAGGAGCCGAGGTGGAGGTGCTGACAGCCGGGGTGCAGGAGAACGAGGTGCACAAGTGAGACAGAACATGGACGGAGGTTATGGACCACGATCCCGCAGGGGCCCTCCTCGCCAAAGACAGCCTAGAGAGGATGGCAATGAAGAAGACAGGGACAATCAGGGAGATGAGACCCTGGGTCAGCAGCCACCTCATTTGCACCGTCACAACTTCAACTACCGACCCAGAAAACCCTAAACCACGATGGCAAAGAGACAAAAGCAGCCGATCCACCAGCTGAGAATTCGTCTGCTATGGACGCTGAGCAAGGCGGGGCTGAGTAAAAGCCTGCTTAACATCTCTACCATCATCTGCTTTAGTCATCCAGCAAGAAAGAAACGAATAGGAAATTCCAGCAATAAGACATGAACAAAAATTGGAACTGAAGACCTTAAATACTTGCTTTTTTGCCCATTGACCAGATAACCAGAACTATCTGCCTTATCTATGCAGCATGGGGTTTGTATTATTTTTACCTATAAAGACGTCTTTTTGGTAGACAAACATGTTTTTTTTTTAAAAAAAAAATGTCTGTTTTTCTTAATACATCTTTAAAGGTTTTTAAATTGTTTCATATCTGGTCAAGTTGAGATTTTTAAGAACTTCATTTTTAATTTGTAATAAAATTTACAACTTGATTTTTTCAAAAAAGTCAATGAACTGCAAACATCCATTAGTAAAGGTCTTAATTTTTAAAAAAAATTACATTTTAAAGCGGTGAGGGCAAATTCTTTTATTCAGCCCAATGCATGGCTGAAAAGTCAAAACTCTTGTAAGGACGAGCATATGAGCATTGAATCATGATTTATTAAGAGCTATGAGTATGAATTTTAGCATTTTCATTTGTTGTTATCTTGAAAAAGGCAAAATAAATATTCAAAAAATCATGGTTTCTAATGCTAACAAACAGCTGTAATGTAGATGCTAAAAGTCAATAATATCTAGTAATTTGATAGTGAATCTATTAGCTTTCTTCATTCTCCCAAGAGAAAGCCATAGGTTTTTAACTGTGTATTTGCTATTTCGTATCCTCACAAAGTAGATAATCTAATGTATTTCCTATACACATACACACAAATACATACACCTACTGGAAGTTGTAAACTGGAGACAAAAATTGGAAAACGTGTTTGGTATATTACTGAAAATTTTTAGCTCTAAGCATCAACATTTATTGAATTATTTGATATGACTCTTTCCTTAAAAAGAACAAATATCATTTTGAGATACATAAATATTACACATGCAATATGTATACTACATTTATAAGGAAAGGAAAAATTACTACTAAAAACTGAACGGAATAAATATGTACATTTAGTACTTTGTTTTATACCCCACTATTCTCAGTTAATTATGACTGTTACTTCTATATTCACCCTTGAAATTCTAGAAGAAGTATAAAAATATATGATATTAAACATAACTTTAAAATTATAGAAAAATATAAAACTAGTAAGGATCCTATCACAAGCTTTGAATAGTGAAAATATTAATTCATAAAGCAGAGCAATAGCTTTGAATGCAAACTTTCAGTTTTCAAGAAATTTGAAAACCCATGTAGTTAAACAGAACTATTGCAAAGTATCTATTTTCCAATCAAAACTCTAATCATGCTAGGGTCACCCTGATGTCAGAGATGTTCATCTGAGAAGACTGCAGGTGAGCTGAGGGATGACAGGGAACAGTCAGTTTGCCTTTCTCTGGTGTAGCTCTAGTTCGCATTTGAGTCCAGTTCACTCAATCAAGAAATAGACTTCTGTGGAAATTGTCACTAGTGTATAAGAGTTGCAGAAAAGGAATGGATACTGCTGTTAAAAGTTCCTACTGCTCCTTAGAACCAGATGATCCCTTGCTCATCTATTAAGGTATTTTTACCGAATTAGCTTCTAAGGTCTCAAAAACAGGGATTTGGATTTTGATTAAAAAATCCAAGCTGGCTGTTAATACTAGTCAATCTAGACCAGTGGTTCTCAGATCTCTAAGTATGCATGAATCTCTTGGAAAAAAGTTTAAAATACGGATGCCAGGACTTCACTTGGAGATATTTAAACTTAATTGGTTTGGAGTGAGGCCCAATCATTGGCATTTTTTTTAAGTGTTCCAAATAACAAACTGGTTGTTGTCATGGCAGAGAGCAATAGACTGAATCTGCTGCCAATAACAATATTAAATATGAACAACATGTAAAAGGCAAGTAGATGAAGGCAACCTCAGTAAGAAAGCATAAACCAGAAAGCCTATGATCTATAACAGGAGGAAAACATACTAAGTTAGATTCATATATACCAAGCTTTTCCCCTGGGGACATTCTTCAGCTCCTCAGGTGTGCTGGATCCTGCAATGAGTGTAGGTATTCCTGGACTGAGGGAACAGGTAAAAGTAGGAGTTTGCAAAGGGACCTAAACATTGAGGAGGAAAGTACAAGAAGAGGCTAAGTAACTTGTAGTCCCTAAATCTGCACAAAATTTCTTTCAATAACTATATGGCTGCACTTTACAGGATATGACCTGTGAAAAGATTGGTAGCTTTGAGGAGTGCAGACAAAATTTGGAGTTACTAGTCTAACAAATGAGAGGAGGTAGAAAAACATTTTAGGGTTTCATTTCAGACCTCTGAAGTACTGTACCTTAATAACATGGAAAAAATTAATTGTACAACATTAATGAAATACAAATGCCAATTTCCAATGTCTTAGAGGTATGCTGCTATTGTTTCTTTCTGCTAAAGCTAAGTTTTTATTTGGAGGACTATAACTGTATCTTGAGGCTCTGAATGCTTTTATTCACAATATCCAGCATACAGCCAAAATTCAGTAGAAATTTTTATTCTTGTAAATTGTAATATGATCTTCTTTTCCACCAGCAAACAACAGTGATACCTGGGCAAATACATCAGGAAGAAAACCCCCCAACCCCGGATACTGTGCAACAGCCTAGGAAGGAAAGCATTATCTGAGATAAAGGAAATTATGAACTTGAAGAAAGTTTATGGAACAGGAAAACTAGATCAAGGCCAAAGGAAGCGGGCTTCTTAACATGAGTGTACTTTCTTATGATTCTAGGGAAGCCAAGGCAAAAAGTGTTTACAGAGGATCTAGAAAGAAGAAAGCAAAAAAGGGAAAATTCTGAGATTTTTCTTATGATTTGATTTTCTAGAATGCACAGCAGAGTTCTGATCAGAGCCTGTGTCTGGACAGGCTCTACCTTAGAGAGAAGAAGAAAGAGCTCTCAGGCCTTGAAGAGTACTTGCTTTCAGCAGACACTGTGGATTGATTGACCACGTATGGAGAGTTTGACAGTGCTAAGAATATTAACTTAGCGCTGCAGAGTTTAATCCAAAAGGAAATTATACAATGATCCTGCCTAATTAAGCTAAAAAACATAATATATATTATATATTATATATATAATATATATAATTAAAACATATAATAAAAATATTATATATAAATGTATATATAATGTTAATATATCTGTATATGTACAAATATATATGTGTACGTATACACTTTCAGTTTCATTTCCTCCTAGAGCAAACTCCAGAATATTTAAATGAATTTTATTTTATTTTATTTATTTTATTTATTTATTTATATTTTATTTTTATTTTATTAAAATACAAATGTCAATGAGACAGTTTCAAGACACCTTAACCATACACATTCGATGAATTAATACATTGCAAACTATTTTCATAACATTTTGGTATTGTACAAGGTGCATACATGATATTATATTTACAGATATTATTTTAGCAGATATCTCTTATCAGCGGATTAAGAGTGTAGCTGCTTACTTATCTTATTTTTTATACCTGAATTATATCAAAAATTCAATAATTATTTACCTAGTGCATGACCGTAGTACTAGAAGCCGACATAATATCCTGTCCAACCACCATTAGTGCAAATCATGACTCTCATAGAATTATGTAGATGCACACCATTATCTATCCCAACTGTACTGTCTATACACACACATCATAATTTTTTTCTTTCTACACCCCTTCCTTTGTCTATACCTGTCACAAGTGGGCACTCCATTAACATTCAGCTAACTTAGGTGCATGAACTCGACACCAATCCAATACAGTCCAGCATTCTACAACCATAGTGAGTTATTCAAAGAAATTGTCTACCATAGCCATTTACAGCTCAGCTCAATATTATGGGCTCATGATGTATACTTCATTTTTATACTTTTCTACTGGATGGTTAAGATCTAGGTAGATCAATACTTATATACCAACACATGAACTTTATATTTCCTATGTGGTCAGTGAAGTCCTCTCAGGGTTTATCTTGTAGTCCTGTACATTATTCTGTAGTTCCTTTGTCTGTTTCATCCATGTGGATGAGTCACGGCCAATGCTTGACCAGTTTTCTCTCCGTGAGAGCTTGAGAGAAAGTTTTCTCTCCATGTGACTCTCCCCAGGCACACTTTAGAACTTCAATCTCCTTTCTCTGTGGCTCCATAATCTCCTTGTTCAGAAAATGTGGAGCTCACCTGAGTTTCATGATGTTGCAGTACAGGTTCTCCTATGTCCTGAGTCTTCGCTGACCTTCAACGGCTAGGGCCAAAATGTTGGCTGGCCTTGTGGCTCTTCTATTTCTCCAACTTTGACTTGTGATCTTAGGTTGTCAACCATCCAGAAGAAAAGCTGATTAGTATCCGGCAGCATATGCCATTCACTTTGCCTTATCTGACTCAATTGATTTTACTTGTTTTACGTTACCTTTTGTATTTCTGGTTTTCGCTTGTTATACTAGGGAGACTATATGGTATTTACACATGTGTGTCTGGTTTATTTCACTTATGAGTATATGTTCAAGTGGCATCCACTTCAGTATAAATGCTTCAAACTTATCATTCTTATTATCTGAGTAATACTCCATTATATAGAAATACCACATCTTTTTCAACCATTCCTCATGTGATGGACATCTTGGTTGTTTCCAAGATTTTGCTATCACACATTGTGCTGCTATAAACATAGGTACACATATATCTCTATGATACAATGTATCCAGATCCTTTGAGAAAATTCCCAGTAGGCGGATAGCGGGCTTGAATGGGATTTCTAGTCCTACTCTTTTGAGGAGTCTCCATACTGACCTCCACAATGGTTGTACTAGTCTACATTCCCACCAGCAGTGGAGAAGTGTTCCCTTTTCCCCACAACCTCTCCAACATTTGTTGTTGCTTGATTTCCTTATGATAGCCATTCTTTCTGGAGTGAGATGATATCTCAGTGTTGTTTTTATTTGTATTTCGCAAATGGTTAGCGATGTGGAGCATTTTTTCATATATTTGTTCGCTTCTTTAATTTCGTCCTCTGAGAAGTGTGTCTTCATCTCAGATGCCCATTTCTGAATTGGGTCTTTAAATTTGAGGGCCCTGTTATATCTTAGAAAAGAGGGATAATTAAGGGGAATAAGAATAGGAAAAGAAGAAGTTAAATTATCACTATTTGCAGATGACATGATACTTAACTTGGAAGACTCCAAAAATTCCACCAAGAAACTACGAGAACTCATAGGGAAATTCAGTAGCATAGCAGGATACAAAATCAATACGTAGAAGTCAACAGCATTCCTCTATACAGATAACAAACACACTGAAAGGGAAACTGTAGAAACAATAACTTTCACAATAGCACCGTGGAAAATGAAATACCTTGGGATTCACTTAACCAAGGAAGTCAAAGATCTTTTCACGGAAAATTACAATACCCTAAGAAAAGAGATTATAGAGGATTTCAGAAAATGGAAAGATATTCCATGCTCCTGGATAGGAAGAAGCAACATTGTGAAGATGACCATACTCCCAAAATTGCTGTACAGATTTAATGCAGTCCCTATCAAACTGCCACCAAAATACCTCCCAGATATAGAGAAATCAATCCTAAAATTTATTTGGAATCACAAATGACCTAGAATAGCAAAGTCAATCTTGACCAATAAAGACAAGGCAGGAGGCATCACAATTCCTGATTTGAAATTATACTACAAAGCCACTGTGATAAAATCAACATGGTATTGGCAACAAAATAGACCTGAGGATCAGCAGAATAGATTAGAAGATGCAGAGGCATCTACGAAAACACTTAGCCATCTTATCTTCGACAAAGGGGCTACACAAGCTCACTGGAAGAAAGATAGCCTCTTTAACAAATGGTGCTGGAAAACATGGCTTTCTACATGCCGAAAACTAAAACTTGACCCAGCTTTATCACCATGCACTAAGTTAAAGTCAAAATGGTTTAAAGATCTAAACGTTAAAACAGAAATACTCAATCTCCTGGAAGAGAAAGTAGGAAGGACTCTTGAAGACATAGGGGTAGGTAGAGAGTTCATGAACAAACATATATTCACACGGGAAGCTCTTGAAAGAATCAACAAATGGGATCAACTCTTCTTAAGGAGCTTCTGCATGTCAAAAGAAATTGTCAACAGAGTGAAAAGACAACCCACAAACTTTGAAAAAATCCTAACTAATAAGCAATCAGGCAGAGGACTACTGCCTAGAATTTATAAAGAACTAAATGAATTTTAATAGACTCAGCATCTAAATTGTAAAATGCAAAACAGCTTTGGCCTTCCATCAAAATCTTAAACAGATAAAGAAAAATAAAACTGACAGTAGAGATGAGAAAAAACTCATTAGTGAACAAGATCATTAAGTAATAGTTACTGTGACTGTGTTCTTCATGTTCAAGTAGCTAGTGTGAAATGATGTTGGAAATGGAGAATTCAATGGACATATTTTTACATTGCAAAAAAAAAATGATTAGTGAACTTGGTAATGTCATTAAAACACAAAATGAAATGTAGAGAGACAAAGATTGACATAAGGAAACAGAGCACTAGAGTATGTTGGAAAACATTTGGCAGCTAAATACTTATAATAAAAATCCCTAAAGAACATAGAATAAATAAATAGAACTTGTGTAAATACTGAATTTAGTTTTTCCAAATTTTGTTAAAATGTAAATCTATATCATTAGTTTTCTAGACCTATCATAACAAATCACTAAAAATGTGATGGTTAAAATTAATTCTTTTGTTTTTCTAGAAGTGAGAATCCATAATAAGGTGACTGCAAGGCTGTGTTGCCTCTGAAAGTTGGAAGAGATGATCCTTCTTTGTCTCTTACAGGTTTTGTAAGACTGAGGATGAAAGAAGAGACATTCCTTGGCTTTTGGCTACACGTTTTTTGTCGCTACCACTGTGTTTGTATGGCCCTCCCTCTGTTTGTCTCAAATATTCCTCTGCCTTTTACCTTTCAATTATATACTCGGTTATGACTGGATATTTGTTCTATGCCAGTAAGGAAAGACAGTCTTTTCTTGAGACATGTAATTAAATTATATCTACAAAGATCCAAAGAGGCTCATAGTCAAAGATTCTGTTTTGTGGACATAACTTCTGGGTGCTCCCATTCAACTAACTATAGTAAAAGAGCCAAAAATTTCAGTAATTCCTTAGCGTACCCATATGAAGAAAGCAGCATCAAATTAAATTCTGTAAATTAAGAAGAGAAAATACAAATAGCAATTAGACAGTTTCAAGACAAATTAACAGGACAGATTCGATAAATTAATACATTGCTAACTTTTCGTAATGTTTTGGTATCGTACAATGTGCACACATGATATTATACTTCCATACATTATTATGGCAGCTGTCTCTAATCAGTGAATTAAGAGAGTGTATATAAATACTTATTTTATTTTTATAGCTGAATTACATCACAGATTCAATGATTAATACTTTCTAACTTGTTATCTTCCTTTTGGTTGTCCATAGTACTAGAAGCTGACATAATATATTGTCCAACCACTATTAGTGTAAATCTTGCTTCTCATAGAATTATGCAGAAGCACGGTATATTTATCATAACTGTACTGTTTATACAGACACATCATGAATCTTCCTTTGTATATCCTTTTTTTTTTTCTAGACTTGACAAAATAAGCACTCCATTGTCATTAAACCAATTTAGGTAGCTGAACTCAGTGACACAATCCAACACAGTCCAGCATTCCACAATAATAGTGAGTTATCTGAAGAAGTTGTTGACTATAGCCATTTACAGCTCAACTTATTATTATGGCCATGCATTATATACCTCATTTTTTATACTTATCTGCTGGATGGTTAAGACCAAAATAGATCAAGACCTATATACCAAAAGATGTAGCTTTTGTTTCTATGAGTCCCCTCAGGGTTCATCTTGTAAACCTGTACTTTACTCTGTAGATCTTTTGTCTGTGCCATCCATGTGGATAAGTCACGGCCAATGCTTGACCAGTTTGCTCTCTGTGAGAGCATGAGAGAAAGTTTCTCTCCATGTGACTCTCCCCAGGCACACTATACATCAATATATATGGACTCAATTCCCCAATAAGGAGAAGTAGACTGACATGGTGGGTTAGGAAACAAAACCCAACAAAACGTTCTATACAAGAAACACACTTAACTCAAAAAGACATTCTTAGGCTTAAAGACAAAGGATGGAAAAAAATACTACATGCCCCAGCACCTCATAAAAAAGCAAGAGTAGCAATTCTGTTCTCAGAAAGTCTCAACTTCAAACCAAGGATGATTAAACGAAATAAAGAAGGCCACTATATATTAGTTAGGGGAAAACTTCAAGAGGAAGAGGTAACATTCATAAATATCTATGCACCAAACATAGGAGGACGCAACTATATAAGACAAATCTTAATGGACATGAAAAATCTAATATCCAAGACCACAGTATTAACAGGAGACTGTATAACCCCCTTATCCCAAAAACACAGGTCAACAACACAAAAAATTAGCAAGGAAGTAGCAGAACTGAAACAGATGTTGGAATAAATGTACCTGGTGAACATATACAGAATGTTCCACCTAAGCACAGATGAATGCACTAGTTTTCAGCTCAACATAGGTCATGTTTTAAAAAATAGACCACATACTAGTCCATAGGTCATGCTTATGTATATGTAAGAAAACAGACATTATCCCATGCATATTATCTGACTACAGTGCAATGAAACTGGAAATAAATGACAAAAGAAACCAGAAAAAAACCCTAACACATGGAAATTAAACAACACCCTACTCAGCAATTAATGGGTCACAGATGAAATTAAACAAGGAGTTCAATAATATCTATAAGTCCATGAAAATTTAACCACAATTTATCAGAATTTATGGGATGCGATGAAAGCAGTTCTCAGAGAAAAAATCATAGCTATGAACTCACAAATTAGGAAAAGAAAACAAGAACAAATAAGGACCCTAATGTGGGATCTCTGACATATACAAAAGGAAGAGCAAACCAAACCCAGAGACCAAAGATGGTAAGAAATCGTAAAGATTAGAGCAGAAATCCATAATATCCTGTCCAACCACCATTAGTGCAAATCTTGCCTCTCATAGAATTATGTAGAAGCACAGCATTATCTATCCCAATGGTACTGTCTATACATACACATCATGATTTTTTCTTTCTATGCACCTTCCTTTGTCTGCACCTGTCAAACGTGGACACTCCATTATCATTCAACTAACTTAGGTGCTTGAACTCGACAACACAATCCAACACAGTCCAGCATTCCACAACAATAGTGAGTTATCCGAAGAAGTTGTCGACCATAGCCATTTACAGCTCAGCTTAATATTATGGCCCCGCGATGAATACTTCATTTTTATACTTTTCTGCTGGATGGTTAAGACTGAGATAGAGAAAGACTTATATACCAACACATGAACTTTATGTTTCTTACGTGGTCAGTGAAGTCCTCTCAGGGTTTATTTTGTAGTCCTGTACCTTATTCTGTAGATCCTTTGTCTGTGTCATCCATGTGGATGAGTCACGGCCAATGCTTGACCAGTTTGCGCCCTGTGAGAGCTTGAGAGAAAGTTTTCTCTCCATGTGACTCTCCCCAGGCACACTTTAGAACTTCGATTTCTTTGCTCTGTGGCTACATAATCTTCTTGTTCAGAAAATTTGGAGCTCCACTGAGTTTCATGATGTTGTAGTACAGGTTCTCCTATGTCCTGAGTCTTCGTTGACCTTGAACAGCTAGGGCCAAAATGATAGCTGGCCTTGTGGCTCTTCTATTTCTCCAATTTTGTTCTGTGTACTTAGGTTATTAACCATCCAGAAGAAAAGCTGATTAGTATCCGGCAGCATATGCCATTCACTTTGCCTTATCTGACTCAATTGATTTTAGTTGTGATTGTATGTTTCCTTTTGTATTTCTGCTTTTCACTTCGTATACTAGGGAGACTATATGATATTTACACATGTGTGTCTGGTTTATTTCACTTATGAGTATATGTTGAAGTGGCATCCACTTCAGTATAAATGCTTCAAACTTATCTTTCTTAATAGCTGAGAATACTCCATTATATAGAAATACCACATCTTTTTCAACCATTCCTCATGTGATGGACATCTTGGTTGTTTCCAAGATTTTGCTATCACTTACTGCGCTGCTATAAACATAGGTACACATATATTACTATGATACAATGTTTTCAGATCCTTTCGGAAAATTCCCAGTAGGGGGATAGCCGGATTGAATGGGATTTCTAGACCTACTCTTTTAAGGAGTCTCCACACTGACCTCCACAATGGTTGTACCAGTCTACATTGCCACCAGCAGTGGAGAAGTATTCCCTTTTCTCCCCAATCTCTCCAACATCTGTTGCTGGTTGATTTCCTTATGGTAGTCATTTTTTCTGGAGTGAGATGATATCTCAGTGTTGTTTTTATTTGCATTTCACAAATGGCTAGCGATGTGGAGCATATTTTCTTATATTTATTTGCTTCTTTAATTTCTTTTGATATGCAGAAGCTCCTTAAGAAGAGTTGATCCCAGTTGTTGATTCTTTCAAGTGTTCCCCAGGCGAATATACGTTTGTCCATGAACTCTTTACCTACCCCTATGTCTTCCAGAGTTCCTCCTACTTTCTCTTCCAGGAGATTGAGTATTTCTGTTTTAATGTTTAGATCTTTAATCCATTTTGACTTTAACTTAGTCCATGGTGATAGAGCTGGGTCAAGTTTTAGTTTTCGGCATGTAGAAAGCCATGTTTTCCAGCACCATTTGTTAAAGAGGCCATCTTTCTCCCAGTGAGCTTGTGTAGCCCCTTTGTTGAAGATAAGATGGCTGAGTGTTTTCGTAGATGCCTCTGCATCTTCTAATCTATTCCGCTGATTCGCAGGTCTATTTTGGTGCCAATACCATGTTGATTTTATCACAGTGGCTTTGTAGTATAATTTCAAATCAGGAATTGTGATGCCTCCTGCCTTGTCTTTATTGGCCAAGATTGCCTTTGCTATTCTAGGTCGTTTGTGGTTCCAAATAAATTTTAGGATTGATTTCTCTATGTCTGGGAGGTATGTTGGTGGCAGTTTGATAGGGATTGCATCAAATCTGTACAGTAATTTTGGAAGTATGGCCATCTTCACGATGTTGGTTCTTCCTATCCAGGAGCATGGAATATCTTTCCATTTCCTGAAATCCTCTATAATCTCTTTTCTTAGGGTGTTGTAATATTCCATGAAGAGTTCTTTGACTTCCTTGGTTAAGTGAATCGCAAGGTATTTCACTTTCTGCGGTGCTATTGTAAAAGGTATTGTTTCTATTGTTTCCCTTTTAGTGTGCTTGTTATCTGTGTAGAGGAATGCTGTTGACTTTTGAGTATTGATTTTGTATCCTGCAATGCTGCTGAATTTCCTTATCAGTTCTAGTAGTTTCTTGGTAGAATATTTGGGGTCTTCTATGTAAAGTATCATGTCATCTGCAAATAGTGATAATTTAACTTCTTCTTTACCTATTCTTATTCCCTTTATTTTGCCTTCTTTTCTAATGGCTGTTGCTAAGGATTCCAAGACTATCTTGAATAGGAGGGGTGATAGAGGATATCCTTGTCTTGTACCTGATTTAAGAGTAAAAGATTTCAGTTTTTCCCCATTTAGGATTATATGAGCTTTTGGGTTGTCATAGTTGGCTTTTATCAAGTTAAGATAGAGTCCATCTATTCCAATTTTCTGTAGGATCTTGAATATGAATGAGTGTTGGACTTTGTCAAAGGCTTTCTCTGCATCGGTTGAGATGATCATATGGTTTTTAGATTTCAGTCTATTGGTATAATGTATTACATTTATAGATTTTTGAATATTGAATCATCCTTGCATCCCTGGGATGAATCCTACCTCTTTACAGTGTGTGATCTTCTTGTTGATTAGCTGTATTCTATTTGCCAGGATTTTGTTGAGTATTTTTGCATCTATGTTCATGAGGGAGACTGGCCTGTAGTTCTCCTTTTTGGTTGTGTCTTTCCCTGGTTCTGGAATCATTATTATACTTGCCTCCAGAAATGATTTCGGGACTTTTTCCTTTTCAACTTCATTGAAGAGTTTATGGAGTTTGAAATTATATCTTCTATAAATTTCTTGTAGAATTCAGCTGTGTATCCATGAGGACCTGGACTTTTCTTTGTCAGTAGGCTTTTTATTACTTTTTGTATTTCGTTGCCTGTTACCGGCTTATTGAGAGTTGTTATATTTTCTTCATTCAGTTTTGGTAATTTGTACCTTTTGAGGACTCTGTCTATTTCTTCCATGTCTTCTATTCTGTGAGCATAAAGATTCTCAAAGTAACTATTGATAATCTTCTGAATTTCCACTGGGTCTGTGGTGATTTCACCCGTTTCATTCCTTATCGCTTGTACTTGAATTTTCTTTTGCCTCTTTTTGATGAGGTTGGCAAGTGGCTTATCAACTTTATTTAGTTTTTCAAAGAACCACCTTTTTGATTTGTAGATTCTTTGACCTGTTTTTTCATCTCAATTGAATTATTTTCTGCTCTAATCTTTATGATTTCTTCCCGTCTTTATGCTCTGCATTTTGTTTGCTCTTGTTTTTCTAGTAGTCAGAGGTGCAACATTAGGGTGCTAGTTTGTTCCCTTTCTGTCTTCCTAATGTGTGAGTTCATAGCTATTATTTTCTCTCTAAGAACTGCTTTCATCACATCCCATAAATTCCAGTAAGTTGTACTTGAATTTTCATTGAATTGGAGCATCTTGTTGAATTCCTTGTTTAATTTCTTCTGCGACCCATGGATTGCATGAATTTAGTGGTTTTTTTCTGGTTTCTTTTGTCATTTATTTCCAGTTTCCTTGCATTGTGGTCAGATAGTATGCAAGGGATAATTTCTATTTTCTTGCATATACTTCGGCATGACCTCTGGACTAGTATGTGGTCTATTTTGGAAAATGACCCTTGTGCAGCTGAAAAAAATATGTATTCAACTGTGCTTGGGTGGAACACTCTGTATATGTCCACCAAGTCCATTTGTTCCAAGATCTGGTTCAGTTCTGCTACTTCTTTGCTAATTTTTTGTCTGGTCGACCTATCTTTTTGAGATAAGGGTGTGTTAAGGTCTCCTGTTAAGATTGTATTCTTAGACATTAAGTTTTTTATGTCCCTTAAGACTTGTCTTACATAGATGGGTGCTCCTGTGTTTGGTGCATAAATATTTATGAGTGTTACTTCTTGTTCTTGAATTTTTCCCCTGACCAATATATAGTGGCCTTCATTCTTGGTTTGAAATTGAGACTGTCTGTGAACAGAATTGCTACTCCTGCTTTTTTCTGAGGTGCTGTAGCATGTAGTATTGTTTTCCATCCTTTGACTTTGAGCCTATGAATGTCCTTTTGAGTTAAGTGTGTTTCTAGTATACAGCATATTGTTGGATTTTGTTTCCTAATCCACTGTGCCAGTCAATTTCTCTTAATTGGAGAATTAAGTCCGTTTACATTGATGGTTATGATTGAAATGTGCTGACTTATGTTTGTCTTGATATTTACCTGGTGTTGTTTATTCCTTTGTAACCTGTGTTTAATTTTCCATCCTGTGGGACGGACGGATTAGTGGGTTCCTTCCATTCTCATTCATGGAGTTCTGGTCATTGTGGTCTCTCTCTAGAACATCTTTCAGTAGCCTGTGAAGGGATGGCTTTGTCTTCATGAAATTCTTTAGTTGTTCTTTGTCGTGGAAGTATTTCACTTCTCCATCAAACTTGAAAGAGAGTTTTGCAGGGTATAATAGTCTGGGCTGGAATTTGTTTTCGTGTAGGACTTGAAGAACTCTTCTCCATGGTCTGCTTGCCTTCACTGTTTGTGTAGAGAAGTTGGTTGTAATTCTGATGGGTTTTCCTTTGAATGTGAGCTCCTTCTTCTCTCTCGCAGCTTTCAGTATATTATTTTTGTGTTGGGTTTCTGGGATATTAACTATTATATGCCTCAGTGTGTTTCTACTTGGGTTGAAGTTATTTGGTGTTCTGTATGCTTTGGTGACCTGAATGTTGGATTGTTTCCTCATATGTGGCAAGTTTTCTGCGATTATTCCTCCCCAACTTCTTTTTATGTCATTTGTATTGACTTCTTCATTCTCGTTGATACCAATTATTCTCACATTGTTCATCCTGGCATCATCTTGCAGGTGATGGATTATTTTTTTCCTGCATTCTCATTGTTTTTAAGACATCCTTTCTCATCTTTTCACTAGCTGCTCCAGCATCTTCAAGATCTGAAACTCTGTCTTCGTTTTCACTCAGACGGTTTTGTAGACTCGTGATTGATATTTTTAGTTTTTCTATATCTGTTTGACTGTGTTTCATGTGTTCTATTTCTTTTCTTTATTGCTCATTCAAAGAATCCATCATATTTCTGATCTCCTTAATTTTTTATGCTTGTCTTCCTTAGAGGTAGTTATTAATTCTTTTTCTGCTGTGTTTCTTCCAAGTTGGTTTTCCTCTGTATATTTCTGGACTTGTTTCTGTATTTCAGATGCTATGACTTCAAAGAATTGTCTTTTTCAAATAATTCTTTTTTGATTTCAGAACTTTTTTCTGCTTTGAGTTCCTCATGATTTTTCTGCTGTTGTTTCTTTGTTTCAGATGCTGTTAATTCATATACATCATCTGGAATAGTGCTCTCTGCACTTGTTCTGGGTGAGCATAGTTTTTCCACCCAATGTATATGGCATTCATTCCCTATTCCAAATACTATGTATTAAGATATTTCTTTTGAATTTGGGGAATTACTTCTCATTTTATTTCCTCTATAGCTTTCTGCTGTTGTTCTTTTGCTGCTGTATCTGTTAATTCATTCATTGCAGCTGAGCTAGTGTCCTCTGCCCTTCCTGATGGACTCGAGGTCTGGGATTGCATTTTTCCCCTTGTCTTTGTCATTTTGTATAGCACTGACCTTTGACCTTTGGTGTAGAGCTTTGGTGCAGCTATAACCTTAACTTGTTATGAGATTCTGGTGCTGGTCTATTAAGTTTGAGATTTTCCAGGTATGCCTATCCTGGATCTAGCTGTTGTGTTCAGTTCCTTTTTTGCTGCAGCTCCTTGGTTCCCCTCTGTTGATTCCCAGGGTCAGCCCTCCTGTGTCAGGCAGGTCATTCCTCAGGTGGGTGGGCTTGGGCTTTGGTAGGTCTTCTGGGCTCACAAAAGGATAGTGGATAATCTTATTCACTGAGTAGGCTGTACTGGGTCGGCCAGCTTGTGCTGGGTCTGGGTCTACAGGCCGTAAATCAAGAAGGCTGGGAAAGGTCCCTCTGCTGCAGTGGGCCTGTAGCCCTCACTCATAGGCCAGGCTGTGCTGGGTTTCAGTCCATGGCATGGGACCGAGCATTGCTGAGAAATGTTCCTCTAAATGAGAAATGTTCATGGCAGGCTTGGAGTTCTCACTCCAGGCTGACCTGTACTGGGTTTGGGGCTCTGGGGTGGGACCGGTAATCACCTGGAAATGTTTCTCTGGCACGGTGGGCCTGGAGCTCTCACCGGACCACATGGGGTGGAGGGGCAGGGAATCCCTGGGAAATGTCTCTCAGGCATGGCGGGCCTGGAGTTCTACACCCAGTGAACTTTGATGCCCAGAGAATCAGGGAAATTCCCACTTGTTCAGCAGGCTTTAGGGCAGGGATCCAGGGAGGTGCTGGTGAGTGGGTCCTGAGGTTTCAGGCCAGTCACTGGCTTGGAGGGCTTGGAGGCACGGATCCGGCGTAGTGCGCTTGGGAGAAGCCAATGTCTCTCCCTCAGACTCACCACACTCACTGATCTGGGAAGCCTGGTGAGTTGTTCAAATTCCACTCGCTAGGAGAGCTTGGGGTGGGATCCTGGAGGCCGCTGGATTCAGCCGCTGTCTCAGGCCGGTCTCTGGCTGGGCAGCATGGGCAGGATCGAGTAGGCTGCTGGCGTTGGTCTCGCTGTCTTGGGAGGTCTCTGGGGCTGGGCTGGCATGCATGGGATCCAGGAGGATGGTGAAGTCGGCCACTCTGTCTCTGGCCAGTCTCTGGGGCTGGGCGGGCATGGTGGGATCCACTCCCATAATTAATAACTAAATTCAGAATGGCAATACATTACAAAATTAATCCACACAACTCCCCAGTATTCCTGTGCTCTGATTATAAACTCACTGAGAAAGAAAATAGGAAAATAGTAGCATAATGAAAATTTGAGTGTCTAAGAGTTAGCCTATTCAAGGAAGTAAATGATAAAAGCTCTACAATAAAATCTGCAGTACTCTAAACCTGGAGATCAAAGAACACATCATAAAATAGAAAGATATTTAATGTTCTATTTTATGTTCCTGAATAAGCTGAATCAATATTGTCAAAATGGTCACACTTCCAAAGTTGAAGTACAGAGTTAACGCAATCTCAGTCTAAATACCAATAACATTCCTTATACAACTAGCAAAAATAGCCCCTAAAATGCACTTCTAACCAGAACAAACTCAGAAAAGTTGAAACAATCCTAGGTAACTAGAGAAAAACAGAAGGCATCACAATCCTTAACTTTGAATTTTATTAAAAAGTCACAATGATTTAAAAACTGTACATTATTAGAACAAATACAGACATGTGGATCAATTGAACAGAGCAGAGGATGTGGAAATAATGTAGACGTGTTTAGCTATCCATTCTTTTCCAAAGGGATCAAAAAGATATGCTGGGGGATAAATACTCTCTTTAACAATAGACTTGGGAAATCAGTTATCCACATGTAGAGGATTGAATCTACATCCCTATCTTTTGCCATGTAATATACTGAAATCAAAATGGATCAAAAATCTAAATGTTAAAAGAGAAACATACTCTGCTAAAAGGATAATACAGGTAAACTCTTGCAAACATGATCATAGACAAAGAAAGTTCTGAATAAAACCCAAGAAGCAAAATCAAGAATGAACAAATCAGATCATATCAAATTAAAAAGCTTTTGCAGAACAAAAAAAACAACCAACAGAGTAAAGAGACAATTTATAAAATTAGCTGGGCAATAAAACCTTCATCAGCTGTTTCTAAAATAGAAGACTAATATCTCAGTACATAGAAAACTCAAAAAAAGTAAACCTCCAAAATAAAAGATCCTATCCAGAAAGGGATACTGAAATGACTATACACTCAGTGAAAGAAAAATGAAACAATGGCTAATAAATTCATGAAAAAATGTCTGCCCAACAAGAAATGCAAAATGAAGGAACATTAAATGTAGTCTGATTAGAGAAAAAATTGCTACTATCAAGAAGTCACATAAGCGCTGGCAAGGGTGTGGGAGAAAAAGGAAAGTTTCTCCATCATTATTAGGAATGTAAACAAGTACAACCACTATGGAAATAAATATTGAAATTTCTCAAAAATCTAAAGGTACAAAGATGGTTTGACCCTGTTATTCCACTAGGTTTCTTCTAAAAAAATTTAAAGATATCATATTACACTGATATTTACATATCCACACTTATAGCCACACAGTTAATGATAGTTAGATGTTGGAAGCAAGCCTGTATGTCCACCAATAGATAAAGTGTCACATTCATGTATAATATTATTTGCAAAAAGAATGATAAGCTTGAGTGATTTGTAGGAGTCTGTATACATCTTGAGAACATAATGCTAAGTGCTTTATCCTATGTTTTGTCTTAGAAAATAAATGCAAAATATAAAGAATGATCAAAAAATATAGTTCAAACTAAATAAGGAGATAGACCTTTTCAAAAGTGGAAGAGATCAGGAGTAGAAAGTGTGGACATGGAGGGAACCAGTATGAAAATGAATTGGATATATTACATACATATACCAACTTCCCACTAGGAATGTAATAATTACATACCGTAAATATTTGCTAATAAAAATAATATTGAAGAAATTAAATGAATGAATAAATAAATGATGTAATCAATTACTAGTAGGCCTAAACTACCAGAAATGGTAAAGGAAATCATTCAAGAAAAGGAAAATAATGGCTAATGAAAATCTACATTAAGAGTAAGGAATAGGGTGGGTCCCTGATTTCTGATGGTTGGGCTTAAATGCTTTTAATTTTACAGCAGTCAAAAGTGACATGAATTCAATAGAACTGCACTGTAAATGTTGAATTTGATTATGTATGAGCTAATGATATGCAGTACTCTCTTTTTTGGGTGGGGGGACTGGGGATTGATCTCAGGCCCTTGCACTTGCCAGGGAAGTGCTTATTCCACTGAGTCATCTCCCCAGACCCTAGGGTACTCTCGATATTCTTTCTTGTTGTTTGATAACCATGAGCTGTATCTCCTCCCCAACAGCCACAAGAGGTATTGAAGATTTTAGGTTTTTTTTTTTTTTTTTTTTAAAG
>PVKA01021124.1:8455-20524 GCA_004027165.1 Ctenomys sociabilis | reverse complement strand
TCAAATAGGGAGGGGAAGAAGGGGCTTAGAAAAGATTGGGAGGAAAATAATGGAAACAGAGCTCCTGTAAATGGGGATGAGAAGATGGGTTAAAGGGAAGGGAGAGGAATGGGAAAAAAGAATGTAGACTCTGCACAGGTACAAATTCCCAGTGATGAATGTAATCAACATGTATGGGAAACATGTACTGCTAAAGAAAAATAAATAAAATGGACTTTGTGCAAACAAAATGTAACACTATGTTAAATGATTTTACCCAATGTAAGACTAATGCATGTGTTCTGAGTAGATTAACAGCAAGTGAAGCTACACTAAATTTATTTGAGTAGGTTAGATTTATTAAATATACTTGGGCTGAAATATTTACAATTTAGTGCATTTATCAGTATATAAACTTATTCTAAGTTAAAACTCATTATTTTGTTTGATACAACAATTACATAGGTGATCATAAAGGTGTGTGTGTGTGTGTGTGTGTGTGTGAATATGTATAGTGTGTTTGTTGGTGTGTGCATATATGTGTATAGTGTGTTGGCATGTGTTCATGTGTGTGGGTAGTGTGTTGTGTATGTATATTTCACATGACCTTTTAATTGCAGGATCATTTTAGGTTTATTGGAATGCTACAAACACAGTAGCATTCCCGCATAGCCCCGATAACCTCATACCTTATATTGATATATGACAATGAAGGAATCAGCATAGGAATATTCATATTATTAACTAAACTTGATAAAGTACATTTATCTAGCTTTTGTCTAACATTATTTTTCCAATCCAAGATCCCATTCAAGAATCAGATATGTGTCCTTCAGTTCGTACTAATAGTATCTTTTTCTCTGTATTCTCTTTTTTTGAGGACCAATCTACTTTTTAGAAGTATTGGTTAGATATTTTTTAGAATTTTCCTGTGGTAGAACTTGTCTTGTGTTTTTCTGACCATGGGATAGGAGTTCTCATTGTTTTCACAGAGGAAGAATCCAGAAGTAAAGTCCTTGTCTTATCCTATCATATCTGAGGTTCATGGTATCAACACAATTTGCCACTGAGGACCGCCCCTCTGAGCAGTGCTGCCTAGTGTTGTCCTTGGCCAAGTCTCATGTCCCATTTTGTGTACTCTCCTTTTTAGAACCCAATCACTAAGGCCACATTCAGGAGGGAATGTGTATGACTAAAGCTCTCCTCCAGGACAGGAAACTGTACATGACAGGTTAGAAATTCTTCTGCAATATTAAACATTTTAATTATAAGAAAATACTGAAGAGGATTATGTGCTGTGAGTCATCTTGGTGTGAACTGTGAGTGCACAGACCCTCTCTGTTACCTCTGGCTATCTTGCTTCTAGAACACAGGCGAAGAAAACACTCTCCCAATAATTGTTTACTAAATGTGTTTTTAAGAAAAGCAGGAGAAAACACAAAAATAAATCAACATACTCTTAAAGTTCTTTACCTTTATTATATCTGGGAAAGAGGAAGATAATTGCCTGAAATCTAAACTAGATTCTTAAACAAGATGTCCCAATATATAAAAACTGACATCATGGATGCAAATGTTCAAAATGCTTTTAGATAATAAGCTTGTTCTTTTTCCTACTTAAAAACATACCAGTCCCCCAAAATATTCTGTTTCTCAGCTAGATAAAAATATCTATGTTGAAGCATGCTTGGTATTTTCCTCTTAGGGGCAAATAAATAAGTAGCTTTTGTACTGAAATTCTGGGCTCTTGGACAGTAGTCAATTTCTGCTTCCTAGAAGAGGAAATAAAAAAGCCAGTTGTATTTTAGGGTTAAATATTAGAATTCGCCCTGAGAATCCATACTACTAAGGAAAAATTGTGAAAACATTTCATTCTTTTCATATATGACTCCATTATTTGCAAAAGTTTTACTGGTGAAGAAGACTATAAAAAAAGATCTTTGATGCTAAAACTAATAAAGCGGTAATGGTAGGAGTCAGTGAAAAAAAAAAAAAAAAAGAAACAGTGGCTCTTACTCTTGTGAAAACTGGCATATACACTTTCCCATCCCAGTCTGAGGTCTGATGCATGCTGAGAGACATATTCACACCAAAATGGTGGCCGAACAGGGGACTTACCAAGGCACGTGCCCTGCATATGCCATGGCTCAGTGGTGCAGTACAGGTCTTGAATCTCTGCCAAAGCCTCATGCTTTAAGGGTTGGTCGTGATTCTAGTGGGAGATGGTGGAACATATAGGATGTAGGACTTAATAGGAAAGGATGATGCTGGTGGGCACATGCCCTTGAAAGAAATTCTGTGATACAGGCTTCTACTCTTCTTCCCTCTTAGCCTGATGGCTGTCATGAGATAACAAAGGGCTTCATCTGCCTTGTGCTTTTACCATGCAGAACTGTTCTATGACAGTCCCCAAATAATAGCACGGACTGGTCATGAACTGGGACCTCTGAAACCATGCCTCAAGTCTCTCCTTTTCTAATTGAGTGTCTCAGGGTTTTGTGTCAGTAAGGGTAAGCTGATTAATGCTCAAAGAATAAAATTCTATTGCAAAAATGCAACACAGGAGACTTCTGTTCATTATTGTTTATGAGTTATGCAGGAATCACCATTCTATGATCTCCTTGAATGATGTGTTTACTGATGAGCAATCTGAACAATCTCTAAAATACTTATGGATATAGTTAATAAGTGCTTGAAATATTCTAAGTTTTAGTCCACATTATAGAAGCAGATAAAGCAAAAGCTGCAAATATCATTGTCTTAGTCTGCCCTGGAGTTAGCAAGAGGGCTGTTAGAAATATTTTTCATCAATAAGATACGTATTTTTTGTTCAAAAGAAAGAGTTCACTAGAAGTATTATGCTACCAGCTTAGCCTTAGAAATGTACATATATGAACCTGGCCAAGTGAAAAATCTTCAGAGCAGGGCTCAAAGTAGTAACTCTGTTCTTTCTTCCTGTACTCATTTTAGAGTATGCTGTATCAATCCAGATCATATCAGTACATCCTGTCTCTAGGATACTTTTTATGTTTGATTTGCACAATTTTTTTCTATAGAGGTTTCTTATCAGAAATCATAGGCACTATATTGGTTTTGTGTAGAATATTTTTATTTGCACCTATAAAAAATGTTTACATGTAAGGAAAGATTGGAGACTTGTTTTCCAACTAGTGCTATTTGTGATAGTGAGGTTGTGAGGTACTGAGAGTGGTCTCCCATGATGATACCACCAGTGGGGTCTTATCCCCCCACAAAGCACTGGACTACCTTGAAAAAGCAAAATCAACCCAGGTGAAATTCCTAAAGCAGATAATAGCTCCAAATTCAGGAGATAAATTGTAACATTTTGTTGTAACCTGAAATGCTGAGAAAAGTATGAAAGTATTTTATTTATTAATGTAAAAAATCATGGAAATAGTGGTTTTTACTTGGGCCCTGCAGCATGATAGGGCACACATAGGTAGCAAAGCAATGGCCAATGGACAAACCTCATGGAAGGGCTTTGTGTTTGGAGAATGCCATGGTGCTATAGTTGAGATCTTTTTCTTTCTTTCTCTTTCTTTCTTTCTTTCTTTCTTTCTTTCTTTCTTTCTTTCTTTCTTTCTTTCTTTCTTTCTTTCTTTCTTTCTTTCTTTCTTTGTTTCTTTCTTATGAATTTAGGGAAAGGTCTACATAGATCGGACTCATAGTGATGCCCCTGTTTTCAGCCTCCCAAGTGCTGGGATTATAGGTGCGTGTCCCCACACCATCTCAGTCACCATTCCGAGTGCCCCGGGGGCGGGGCTGGCACGGAACGTTGGGGATAGAACGCCAATCCCTGTACCTGCTTAAGCAAGCACTTTAATTTGCTGAGCTATCTGACCAGCCCTACAGTTTAGATCTTGTTTGGTCTCCAAAGGCCCATTTCTTCAAGGATTTGTCCAGAGCTTGTGTTGCTATTGGAAGGTGGTGGAACCATTACGAAGTGGGCAAATGGCCCTGAAGTGGATTCTGGGACCCAGGATATTCGTCAGAGTGTGATATATGGGCAGATGAAGCTAATTTGGTTTTTTCATATTAGGTATGTCTGTATTTTGTTATACAGCAAATATATTTCATCACAAATAATTCTGTGGGGAAGGGATGGGGAGAGGCAGAGACAGAGAGATAAGAAGCTTTAATGTGACAATGTGTTTTTATATGCATGTTAATCTATGGCTAATTAGATGCATATTAATTCTACTTTAACAGTGTGGGTTTTTTTTTTTTTGTTGTTGTTTAGGGTTGAAGTGGATATCTAATTTGTTTGCTTGTCTTCAGTTGTGAATTATTGCTAAAAGGAAAAGAGTCAGCATTCCTCTGTCAACTATTATGCCAATGAATTCTTTTTCAAGTTCAAATATAAATCAAGCAATTCTTTTACAGAAAAGGTGTTACAAAGTCATGCATTACATTTTACAGTATCTGCTTACTTGATGCTGAATGCATAGACAATAATTTAACAGCTTTTTCCTTCTTTTTAAGACTTGAGTAAAGGTAATTTACATCAGGAGCTTGGAAATTCTCTGTATTTATAGAAAAATAAAAGTAAAATTCAATTACACACTTTGGGAAATATTTTCAACATTTATTGTGTATTATATAGCATGCATGTATAGCAATGATACAGGATAGCATAACCTTAACAAGCAATATTTTCCATGATGAGTAATGTAGGGAAAATTTGATTTCCTGCAATAAGAGGAAGTTCTGCTTCATTTCTCATAGTCGTCCTCTATTGTACTGTCCTTCTTGGTAGAGAGCCTCACTTCCCTGGTGCTTCCTTGGCAGAGCCACCCAAGACATTTGTAGTTCAGATTGCCAATTGTGCTGAACTTAGAACTTAATTTTTGTCCTTCAGGATTTTGTATTTGCTTTGATCCCATTTGTTAATATCCTTATCTGTGCCTTTTCTAACGATAGTTTTTCATATATATTCTTATCCCCCTCATGTACTAGGGATCCCTCAGGACCTTGCATTTGCCAGGCAGGTGCCTTATACCACTGAGCTATATCCCCATGCCCACCTGTACCATTATATGTTGGAAGTGTTCAACTATGCTTTCATTTACACAGATTAATGAAGTCAACAAAGTATGAGCACAGGTACACTAAAGGACAAATCTTAAAAAGATGTACACTAACATCCTACAGACCTTTCCCTAAAATACAAAATAAATAAATAGTCAATGGATTGATAAATAATTCTTTGTGACTAAGTACAGCAATGAAAATGAAAAAATTATTCTGTAAGAAGTATCATGGATTATTAATGTAAGAGTAGTCCCAATAATACAATGATTAATAAAAATATCAAACATGTACATAGGATGTAAATGTATTATAAGTTCAAAACTCAGCAAAATCATCTAATTTTAGCCTTCAAAATGGTAGTTGTTTGAGATAGAAGACTAAGGACAGGAGGAAGCAACAATCTGTGGATAATATTTTGTTTCTCATTCTGAATGAAACTTTTATGGGTATGTTCCTGTATAGAAAATTTGTAGACTAACATAAATATTTTTGTGTGTAATAAATACAATTTTGGATTTATCACATGTGTTTGTTGTATTGCAATGTAAAAATATAAAGTAATGAAATAAGGGGTTTTATCTTGTAAATGACAATCTTGTCACTTAAATTGTAACATGAACTGTATTCATGCTTTCTGATTTTTTTTGCATTTATGGAGAGGTGAGTTTGAAGATACTAGTATTGACTTGGTTAAAAAAAGTGAAATCTGGCAATAAGAAAAATTTGTGAAATACTTGCCTTATATAAGCATCGGCTTTCAGATTTTTGACATCAAGATACTTAAACTCTTATTCTTTATTCTGTATTCTTACTTCTGCATGCTGCCTTTTGGTTTCTGAAGACGTTTTTAAGCCCTCATACCTCCTTCAGAACTATTTGAATACTGAACAACCATCTTAGATAGATGCCTAATCTTGAAGCTCTGACCTAAGGTCTTTCAGTAGTGTTCATTGCCCTGTAGCATTGTGTGAATGGAATGCCCTTTTATAATAACATTGCAAAACAGAAAATTATTAGCTTCTCCCAATACAATTTTCATTAACAATCATAACTCCTTACATGTATTTAGCTCTTAACAGATGATCCAGTTTCTCTTGATTTTCGTTTCATTTGTTGCTTTCATCCTCCAATTCTGCTCATTAGTCAATCTGTGGAGTTTATCTTCCAAACCTCGCCTGTGTTAGCTATTGCATCACTGCTGCTGCTATCCAGGTTCAAGAAACTTTTGTCCTATGCCAGACCTATTGCTTTAGCTTTGCTCCTATTTTCTCCATATCCAACCAACCCTTGAGATGAGCTCAGATTCTCATAGCAGCTCCCATGTGGTACACATGAACCAGAGAGGGAAGAACATGTCATATATGGAGCTCATGTCTAGCTTTGGGCCACTCAGGTCTGTCCTGGGCTTCATAATTTCTATTCTGACTCACTGGTTCATGTTTTGGTCACCTTGTTATTTCAAGCATTTTTGGTTTCTTCTTAATCAGATTTTCCATATGTATTTCAAATATATATTTTGTTTTGTAATTCTAAATTTAAAACATGAAGGGGAATGACTCCATTTTCTCAGAGTGATATTTGGACTGAAAATTTCTACATGTATTGAAAAAGGTCTGAAGGTAAGTAATAATCAATTAATAGCATCCTGTTTCACAGTGCATTTTCTCATATATTTTTATTTGACACTCATTATAGTTCATATTTTAAGAAGTCAGTATGGCTTCTTCCTTTTTCTGTAGACAAAATAGGAATTTTCCCCTCAATTAAAAGTTGAGCCTGGCAAGTTTTACTCATTTAAGATTAAAATTTTTACATGGTGATTTTATTTATATCAACAAGCTCTTCAGAACCAAGCCTCAGCAATATAAGAAATAAAGGAAGACAGTAAAGAAAATTTCCCTAAATCCCAGTGCTTGAAGATAAATATTACCAGTTTTGCTTGCTTCTCATCACACTATGGTATTCTAGGACTGTGCTTCTTCTGCAAGTGCTCAGGGAGCATCTGTTTCCTTGCATATCCCAGCTTCTGACATGACCCCTTACTTTCCCATGTGCCCTTGCATCTTGCTATTGGCAATAACCTATCAATGCTTTCTTACACTCATGGGAGACTGAGATTGTGACATTTTATGCTGCATGTTAATGAAATATTATTAAATTTCTTTTATTGTATAAAAAGAACAAGTATAAAATGTAAGTATTTGCTTAATGCAGAATATCTAAGATTTCATCTAAATAAAAAAGATTATAAATCTACAAATTAGTTTACAAGGTAAAACACAATTTATTTTGAATGGGATAGGTTTAAACTTTTACCATTGATAAAAGATCTTTTCTCACCCTTGCATTAGCTGCAATAGCATCTTCAAGATCTGAAACTCTATTTTCAGTTTCACTGAAATTGTTTTGCAAGCTTGAGATTGAGATTTTAAGTTCCTCTATATCTCTTGGCTCTGCTCCATGCGATCTGTTTCTTTCCTGCATTGCTCATTCAAGAAATCTGTCATTTTTCTAATCTCCTCTGTCTTTTCATCAATGTCTTCTTTAGAAGCAGTTGCTAGTTCTTTTACTACAGAGATTATTTGTGATTGGATATCCTCCACATGTTTCAGCATTGATTCTTTACTTCACACAGGATCCTTTGCAAATCCTGGTTAAGAATTTCACATCAGCATCAACTAATCATCAGTGTCAATTTCATTTGTAATTGATAGCCTCCTTTACAATGTGGCCAAACAAATTCATAGGCACCAGAATTTAAATTTGTACATCTTTGAGGTGCGCATATATTATCCGCCTACAAGGTGATATTTGTGTAGATTGTCATTATCATTTAAATAAATTTAGGCTCAGTACAACCAAGATCAGATACAAGAAACCACTGAGCCTGGCAGCTAGGCTCAGCTGGTCTACTTCTGTGGAGCACAGATGGAAGGAGCCCAGCCTTGTAACCAGAAATGAGCCAGACCTGGCAGGTTGAGTTTAGGTTTGGTAGAATTAGAGGTGGGGAGCAGAAGTGTAACTGTTAGGCCCAATGGGGCCCAGGCTGAGGCCCAGACCTAAAGTATCAGCTCAGCACAGAGGTGACAAGTGGTTAATTGGTTGAACTAGTCTGCCTAAAACAATCCAAGTATGTTATTTCTATCCTCTGTTTTTGTTTTATTTTGCCAGAGATGAGTGTTCCACAGCAGTTATAAAAGCTGTATTTGGAGAAATCTGTAAAATATCTTTTCATACTTGAAGCCAGTCTAAAGATTGCTGGTACTTGCATTCAGCAAAATAACCCAATATAGTCCAATATCCCATAATAGTAATGGGTTATCAGCAGAACTGGCAATTATCAGAAGGTGTTGACTTGAGCCTTTTACAGCTCAGCAAATTAATATGGCATTACTTTTTATACCTCTTTGTTATACTTTTCTCTGCTGGATGATTAAAACCAAGCAAGAAATATATAATGAAATATGTAAGTTTGTATCTGACAAGATCAATCTGCTTGATCAAATTCCCTTAGGATTTATTGTGAAACTATGTACTGAACCTTGCAGATCTTTTGTCAACAGTCATTGTTTGACCAATTTGCTCTCTGGAAAGCCTGAGAGAATTTTTCTCTCTACATGACTCTCTTTAGGCACACTGTAAGTTGTTGGTCACTTTCCATTGTGGTCCTATAATCTCCTTGATCAGAAAATTGGGGACACCACTGAGTTACAGGATGTTGTAGCAGAGGTTCTCATGTCCTCAGTCCCCACTGAACTTGAAGGGCTAGGACAAAAATATTGGTTATCCTTGTAGCTCTTCTATTTCTCTAATTTTGGTTCTGCAAACTGTAGTTGTTAAACATCCAGTAGAGAAATTTAGTGATATTTTTACTCTGTAGCAGGGACAGTTGAGCATAACATCATTAGTTGTCTGAATATCAAATGCCTTAGACATAACATGAAACTGCTATTTTCCAACAACCATGGAAATTCTAAAATTTAAATCACTAGAGAATTGAAAAAAATTACACTTTTTTAACTGAAATTTAGAAATAAAGGACCATTTTGTATTCTCTCTTTTTTTCTCTCTCTATATATATAGGGATAGATACAGAGCTACTTTCTGTTAGTTCACTGAGAAGTAAGGTTTGCACTAATGTTGTTTAGACATGATATCATGTCTACTTCTTTTCCTCTGAATGACTACTACAAAGAACAATATGCAATGTATTATTATAACTGTCTTAACCTGTTTTGAAACTGTCTCATTTCTATTTTATCTTTTTCCTCATTAAAATGAATAAAATAAAGAAAAACAAAAAACAATCCAAGCACATAAA
This sequence comes from Ctenomys sociabilis, assembly GCA_004027165.1. Taxonomy (NCBI): domain Eukaryota; kingdom Metazoa; phylum Chordata; class Mammalia; order Rodentia; family Ctenomyidae; genus Ctenomys; species Ctenomys sociabilis. The sequence continues at coordinate 11,172 of PVKA01021124.1, read as the reverse complement.
GGGGAGTTCCCAGACAGAACTCTGAAAACTAATTTAAAATTTATAAATTCCCAGTTGATGATCTGTTATGTAGCTATAATGTTTGCTCCTACGTATAAAGTTCAGTCCCATTAGTTGCAAAAGTTCATCCATTTCTGAATTTCAGAAATTAGTATTGATAATTGTACTTCTGTAAATAGGGTGCCATATTTGCCTTCTCCAAATTTTCTCCTTTTGGTAATAACATCAGGAGGCACTTGGGTAATAACCACACCAAATCATTATACTGTAAGTCAAAAGACAGTGCCAAATGGAAATCAGTATCTCACTCTCAATCAATAGAGGAGGTAAAATCTTGGGATACAAAAGAAGAATCTCTGACATAAGAGAGATACTTAAAAGACACATGCTCTACAGTGAGTTTCTTATTACTGTGATACAGCTACTTACTATTAAAATTCTAAAAAAAAGTATCACAGAAAGCAAAATAAAGAGTTCTGTCTGAAACAGGAAATGACAAAAAGAATGAATGAAGTGCAATATTAGGCTCTGAGTCCATGCAGAATAAACACTGTAGACGTCAGCATAGAAGAAATTGCAAATCCTATACCTGAAATCTCTGAAATAAAAGCAACTGATATAAATAAACAACTGCAGAGGTCTATAGCGGAAATCAGATCAGAAATAATTTCCCAGGTAATAAAAGAAATGATAACTATAATGAAAGAATTACTAAGTGTTTCTGATGAAGACATGTATAAAAAATAGAGAATAAAAAAATTATGGAAACCTTGAATGAGAAATATAGGAATGAAATAGAATGTGTGAAGCAGATTCGAAGATATACACAGAAAATTTAAAAAGCTCAATTAAAAGATGGAAAAACCATTTGAATAAAAGTGAAGATAGGCTTTCAGAGTTTGAAGACAGCATTGCAGCTAGTGATGAGGAAAGAGAAAATTTCTTAAAACAGCAGAGATCCAGGAAATAATAAATCAACATCTGCAAGATGATGCAAAGATGAATAACATAAGAATAGTAGGCATCAATGAGAAGGAAGGAGCCAACACAAACAACATAAAGAGTATGGGCAGAAGTAAGAAAACTTCCCAAATATGGGGAAACAAACTAACATTCAAGCATACAGAACGCCAGATAATATCAAGACAAGTAAAACTACATCCAAACATATGATGATCAAAATTCCAAAAATGCAGCATAAGAACACATACTGAAAGTTACTTGAGAATAGAAACAGATCACATTTAAAGGAAAATCCATCAGAATAACAGCAGATTTCTCACCACAAACCATCAAGTGAAGAAGAACATAGAGTGAAGTGTTTTAAGTCATACAAGAAAGCAAATTCCAACCTGGACTGATATACCTTGCAAAACTCTCTTTCAATTTTGATGAAGTAAAATACTTCTGTGCTGAAGAATAATGAAAGAAATTCCTGATGGCCAAAGCAACCCTACACAGACTAGAAGACATTCTACAAAGGGATAAAAATGACCACAATTTCAAAATCAACAACAGAAAGAATCCACCAAAAGAGCAAACAATTAAAGACAGAAGAAAATAGAGAACTAACAACATGAAAATAAAATGACATATACATGCCAATAATTATAACCACCAATGGAGATGGAATTATTTCAACAATCAAAAGGAATACATTGGCAGATTGGATTAAGAAAAAAAATATGCTACATACAAGAAGCACATTTAACCCATAAATAAATTCATAGGATAAAAGACAAAGAAGGGAAAATAATACCATATGTTCTAGAAACTAAGAAAAGGCAGGGGTGGCTATTCTTTTCACAGACAATCTGAACTTCAAGCCAAGAATGATCAAATGAGATAAAGAAGGTCACTATGTACTGGTCGGAAGAAAAATTCAAGAGGAACAGATAACAGATATAAACATGTATACACCAAATATAGGAACACCCAACTTTTATTAAGCAAATTTAAATGGTGATAAAAAATGAAATTACCAATATCACAATCATAGCAGGGTCCTTCACCCCCTAAATCAAAATTATAGGTCAAACAGACAAAAATCCAGCAAAGAGGTAGCAAAATTGAACCAAACCATTGAACAAATGGATTTAGTAGCCATATACAGAGTGTTCCACTCAACAACATCTATATGCAAGTTCTTTTTATCACTACATGGGACATCCTCTAAAATTGACCACATTCTAGCCCATAGATCATGCTTAATTAAAAGGAAGAAAACAGAAATTATTCAACTCATATTTTATGACCATAATGTAATAAAACTGGAAATTAATGATAAAAGAAATCACAAACCCCCATAAACTTGTGGAAATTAAATAATACTCTCCTCAGCAACCAATGGTTACAGATGAAATTAAACAAAAGATGAAATAATATCGGCAATCCAATGAAAATTCAAAGAAGAACAAGCCAAGTTCAGAGCACAAAGATGGAAGAAAAGTAAAAGATTAGAGAAGAAAATAATGAAATCAAAGCAAAGAAAACAATATAAGAATTAGTGAATCACAAATGTTATATTTGAAATATTAAATAAAATTTATAAAACCTTAAACAGCCGGGCATGGTGGCGCAGGCCTGTAATCCCAGCACTCGGGAGGCTGAGGCAGGAGGATTGTTGTGAGTTCGAGACCAGCCTGAGCTACAAAGTGAGCTTAAGGTCAGCCTGAACTGCATAGTGAGACCCTGTCTCAAAAAGACAAAAAAAAAAA
>PVKA01021123.1:0-39169 GCA_004027165.1 Ctenomys sociabilis | reverse complement strand
TTCCAAGAGCCTCCCCCAAGGGAGGAGTAGTTGAGATCCAAAGAGTGAAGCCCAGGGCTTCCTGCCAGGTGGAGAAGGGTGGGGCCACGGGCTGGAGGTGGGCAGTGGAGAAAGCTGCCAGTCTGAACCATGCTTTTAGTGACCTGTCAAGGAAATAAACTCTCTGTGAGTTCTTTTAATTTTTATCTTTTCTCCTCCAACTTTTCCTCTTCCTGCTTTCATCTATTCTTCCTGTTTATGTGTTCTCGTTGTTCTTCCCAGTTCCCTAGCACTATCAATTTCCTCTTACTCCTTAATAGGACCCCATTACACTTTTCTCTACTCCTTGTCCTATTCCACTGATTGATTTTTCAAATTCTACTTTTATTCTTCATTCATTCTCCAGTTCCCCATTCCCTCCATCTTTCTTAGATAAAGTACTAACCTTTATAAATAGCTACATAAAATTAAACAGTATCAATAGTGTTAATAGAATTAAAATTAAACAACTACTGCTATTGAATACTATAATATTTTTAGTAGAAATAAAGTTGTTCCGTGTGGTAGCTATCTCCTGTAGGTCAAGAGTAGGTTAATTTTTGTTTTCTCTTTGTGTTCCTATTGTAATTATAGACCACTTTTCCTGAGCAAAAGTAATACTTTGTCTTTTGGGGTGGTCCATATTTAATTTGTATTTAATACTATAATTGATGCAGATTTTATTACCATAACAAAGGTATCATAGTTGTTGTTATAAACTGTGCTTTTCTTGAGATGCCAAAATCTAGATTGTCTTGGGGTCATTAACAATACTGTTGCCTACTCTGGGAACACTGGTTTTTGGCCAAACGTGATGCAGCTTCCCATCTCAGGTAAACAGAAGAGGATGGATCTGATACAGAGGCAAAGGCAGTAGTTAGCCATGCTCAGAGAACATCACAGAAAAGTAGACATTAACTAAAATAGTCTCCATATGAAAAGCACAGCCTGGCCCCTTCAATTAACCTGAAAGCCTCAGAACAAAAGAAAAATAGAAATATGAGCAGACAAGCCAGCAAAATGCCTGCAAAAATACCCAACTACCCCAAAGCTGATTCATGTAATGGTGTAGAAAACGAGACAGAAAGGTTCAGGCTAGAATGATCTAAAATGATATCAGGGGGAGCATAAAACATTTCGGTAAGATCACTGGAAAGATCATAGAACATATAAACAACAAAATTAAGCACAGTCAGCAGTAAGTCTAAAGAAGACACTAATAGGGGCCTGGGGAGATGGCTCAGTGGAATAAGCACTTCCCTGGCAAGCATAAGGGCCTGAATTCAATCCCTGGCTCCACCGGAAAAAAAAAAAAAAAAAAAAAAAAAAAAAAAAAAAAAAAAAAAAAAAAAAAAAAAAAAAAAAAAAAAAAAAAAAAAAAAAAAAAAAAAAAAAAAAAAAAAAAAAAAAAAAAAAAAAAAAAAAAAAAAAAAAAAAAAAAAAAGAAGACACTAATAAAATCAAAAAGATAAAATAGCTGAATAAAAAATACAAAATTTGCATGACCAGCATAGAATAGGATCAGTCTAAAAAAGTTCTCCAAGTAGAAAATCAAATATAAAAATTATAAATTTTAATTAACAGTTATGTTGAAAATATGGGGGGCAACTTACCAATGTGAGGACAGAGTCTCAGAACTAGAAAACAAGGCAGTTGACAGTGATCAATTGATGAGAGGAAACTTTAAGGAAAGAGAGAAACAAAGAAATCTGAAAAATGGATCCAGCCTCTCTTAGATGATGTACAAATAATATAAAAGCCTATTAATAGCTAAAAAGTTTCCAAAGAACATAAAAGACTATGACTTTGAAATAAGAGAGTCACACAGAATCCCAAATAGCCGAGATTGACACAAAAAAAGCAGGGTATAGCAATCATATTCAGAATAAAGGAAGGGAATAAAGGAAGACCGAGAGACAGGAGTCAAAGTACAAGGGGACCAGGAAGAGGCAGCTCCTAGTGAGCACAGTGGCGGGCACCACTGCCAACTCTCTTTCATGAGGCAGAAAGAAGCTCAGGGGGACAGGCTCATGCATCATTCATGAAATGATTGATAGACACTTCAAAAAAATAAGAAAGAGGTGGAACTTCAGAGGTAGAAGAAGTGAAAAGGGGGGCAAGCCCTTGTCCACACCTCTGTCACCGCACAGGTTAGGAGAACACTAGCTTGCTTTCTGGGACAATGACATTTCCCCAATATAGCCAGACAAGATGGAGCTTTCCATATATTTTCCATTCTCTAAGCAAGACAATAATTGCCTTGAGTCTCTGGGGATTAGGTCGGAATCTTAACCCTTACACAGCCCAGTCTACAACACAAACAAGTGGGCTGCATTCCAAAACTCATGAAAAGTGGCAAAGAAGGTCACAAATATTAGTTAAGGGAACAACCCAACAAAAAAATACAAATATACACATAAATGCATCAAAAAATGGTGCACTCAACATCATAAAACTAGTACTAGTGGATATAAAATATCAAATAAATAGAAATACAATTACAATTATTGGGACCTCAATATTCCACTACTACAAATAGATCGGCTAGACAAATACAATGAAATATCAGAGTTAAACAAAGCCTTCAAACAAATGGACTTAAATTTCTTTTTTTTTATTATGTTTTAATAATTTTATTGAGAAACAAATAGCAATGAGACAGTTTCAAAATCGATTAGTAGGACAGTTTGAATAATTAATACACTGTATAATGTGGTCTTTTTAGTGGTTATTCATAGTACAAGATACAGACATCCTGTCTGTATTCTTTCCACAAACATTATTAGAACAAATCTTTATATTCATTGAATTAAGAGAAAGTAGCTGTATATCTATCCTAACTATTTTATATATACAGATACAAAGTGGTCTTTCATTTGTATCCCCTTTTTTTTGTTTAGTTTTGTCAGAAAAGGGTATTCCATTGACATTTAAAATATTATAGGTGTATGAATTCAGCAAAATATTTCAATATAGACCAATAGTCCATAATAGTAGTGGGTTTTCTATAGAGCTGGCAATGTCAGAAGCTGTTGAGTTGATCCTTTTATAGCTCATCATATAAATTCTACAAGAGTATTCCACTCAACAATAATAAGATACAAGGGCCAGCCAAATAGCTCACTGGATTAAAGCACCTACTTAGGCACACTCAGGAGCCAGGGACCAGAAGTTCATTTCCAGGGCCTGCCTTTCCGCTAAGCAGTAAATAAGACTCGGAGTGGTGGCGCATGCCTGTAATCCCAGTACTTGGGAGACCGTAAGCAGGCGAATCCCTATGAGTGGGATCTATGCAGTGAGACCTTGTAGACCCTATAAACCCTGTCCTAAAATAAAAAATAATAATAAAAAAAATAACACATTTTTTTCAGCAGCTCAGAATATTCTTCAAAATAGGCCACTTAACAACTAATAAATCAGTCTTAAGTAAATGTAAATCAATTTGAAATTATGCCATCTATTTTATCCTGCCATTGCATAATGAAATAAATGACAAAAGAAAACAAAAAAATGATGCAAATGCATAGAAACTATACAATGCTGCCATAAGTACACAATGGTTACAGGAGAAAAGAAGGAAGAAATAAAACAGTTTCTAGAACCGAATGATAATCCCAGTACAGCACAGTAGAATGTATGAGACTTGGTGGAAGCAGTCCTGAGAGGAAAGTTTATAGCTATGGGTGCCTGTATCACAAGAACAGAGTAAGCGCAAATGAATGTGACTAATTATGCAGACTCAAGATCCTAGAAAAGGGCCAGCCACATAGCTCAGTGGATTACAGTGCCTGCAAGCAGGCACAGGGGCCACGGGTTTGATCTCCCAGCCTGTCTTGCCGCCCTGCTCTCCCAGGGTACTATGAGACAGCGATTGAGACTGGGCGTGGTGGTGCATGCCTGTAATCCCAACTCATGGGAGGCTGTAAGCAGGTGGATCACTATGAATCCAATCTAGTAGTGAGACCCTGAACACCCTGTACGCCTTCCCTAAAATACAAAATATCCTAGGAAAAACAAGAATGATCCACACCTGAAGCAGGCACAAGAAAGGATATTATAAAGATCAGAGGATAAATACACAAAATTGAGCTCCCAAAATGCAAATTAATCAACCTAAGAGTTAGCCTTTGAAAGAATAAGTGAATTGACAAGCCCTTTGGTAATTTAACAGAAAAAAAATCACACACCTAAATCAATGCAATGAGAACTGAAAAAGGTAAAAAATCACAATGGGCATTGCTGAAACAAAAAAGCATTATTAACAGCTACTTCACAGAAAGCAAGCCTCCCTCGCCCTTCTGCCTTGTCTAGGCTCTAAGCCTACTCCCAGGGGTCCTTCTCACTATCCACACCCAGACTACGCTAAAGCCATCTGCTGGCTGATTAGCGCCACCCTCCGGGAATCCCTGCACCATATGCCTATGTCCAGCGAGTTCAGAGGAGCCACAGCTACGAGTGTGTGAGGATTTGGGGAAGACTGGCCTGCCACACAACAGTTATGAAAACTAGTACGGAGATTTCTCAAGTAAACTAAAACTAGAAATTTCCAAGCTAGGCGTGGTGGCACATGCCTGTAATCCCGGCACACGGGAGGCTGAAGCAGGAGGATTGTTGTGAGTTCAAGACCAGCCTGAGCTACAAAGTGAGTTTAAGGCCAGCCTGAACTGCATAGTGAGATCACCCTGTCTCAAAAAGACAAAAAGAAAAAAAAAAAAAAGAAAGAAATTCCATTTATCTCAGCTATTATCTTTCTAGGTGTCTTCCCCAAGTAGTTAAACCATGATATTACAGAGGCCCAAATATACCTACGTCCATAACCGTATTATTCACAATAGCTCAATCTTGGAAGTGGCCCATACATCTGTTGATGGAAAGTGTGGTATTTACACACCATGGAGTATTACTCTAGCATAAAAGATAGAATTGAGCCATCTTTTGAAAAATGTTAAGTGAAATAAATAGAAACACAAGCTTAAATATCACAGTTTCTCTTATATGAGAAACCCAGGTTTAAATTAAGAGCAAAATAAAAAATCATAGCAAGTAAGGAGATAGGTCATTTTCAGAAGGGAATTAGAGCAAAAGATGTAGGAGAGACATTATATTGTAGTAGTACATGTATACCAATGTTTATAGCAACACAATTCATAATAGCCATATCCTGGAAGCAGCCTGTATGCTGATAAACAGAAGAACAGGTGACGGAAATACAGTACCTATACATAATGGAATACTACTTAGCTATAAACAAAGAATAAATTTGAGACATTTGTAGGAATATGGATGCAACTAGGAAATATGAGTGAAATACCCCAGACACACAAGCTTAAATACTGAATCGCATCTCTCATCTGAGTAAGACAAGGCAGAGTACAAAGAGCAAAATAAAAGATGGGTAGAAGGAAACAAGGAGGTGGGGCTTTTGCAACTGGGAAGGAATCCATTGGGCTGAGGATAAGGCAAGGAAGGGGCTGAAGGAAGAGAAGCAAGCATTGAGGTGTGTATGCCACGTACAGGTACCGCGCACCTTCATTCATTCTAGAATGAAGGCAAATTCTTTATTTCACAATCATGAGCTAAAACTAATAGCAAGAAGAATGAAAACGGGGAAGGAGATCTGTAGGAAAAGGGAGGGTGGTGGGTACAAGGGTATTTAAGAAGAAACAAAGTGTGTTATGTACATGTAACTACCCCCTGAAGATGAAGGTAGATGCAGCATGCACTAATGAAATAAAAATTTAAATAGAATCATTAATTCAACAATGTGTCAGGTATTCATGGTAATAAAAGCTAATGCTCACTTTAAGACAATGAATACAAAAATAACAGAATTAAAAACAAACAAGTGGTTAAATTCAACACAGAACAAGTAAAAATGTTGAAATACCTGTTTTGAAGGGCATTACTTGAAATACATGCATATGAAGGGTAAACTAAGAAGAGAAAAGATGCCCATATATATTTCCAAACACAGTAACCACCAATGGAAAGAATGTACCAGGTGGGATTTTAAAAGTTGAATTTTATGTGATTAGAAAAGATAAAACTACAATACAATGTCAAAGATTAGATAGAAGTATAAAATACGATTTGTCACAGGACCATACACCACCTATTGTTGTCAACGCCTTTGTAGATCCTGTTTTCTACAGAGTCCATTATCCTTTTTTTTTTTTTTTTTTTTTTAATACTCAGGACAGACAGGGCTTAGTAGAATAAGCACTTCCCTGGCAAGCTCAAGGGCCTGAGTTCAAATCCCGCGTTCTGCCAAAAATAAATTAAGACAGGGTCTACAGGGTCTCATTATGTATATCAGACTCATAGTGATTCTATTTTCAGCTCCCAAATGCTGGGATTAGAGGTGTGCAACTTCACGCCCAGTCTCAATCGCTGTCTCATTACCCGCTGGGGGCAGGGCCAGCATAACCCCGGCTATTCGCTCTGGCTAAGCAGGAGAGTTAGTCCTCTCAGCTGGCTGGCCCTGGATTACTCACTTTTCCAGGCAACCACTTTTCACCTGGAAAAAGAAAAAAGAAAAAGTGATTCTTTCTTACTGTTGGTGGGCTTTTAATCTCATTTTAAAGACTGTTAAAGTTAGATGTTTCATTTTGGGAGGCTATATGGATACACAGAAATGATAAACGCAGTGTGCTCCTGTTGGTCTCCTAAAGATTTGTAACGTTTCTCAAAGCATCTTGACGATGGTTTCATATTTTAAGGTTAGACACTGTTATCAACTTAACATTCTCAAAGCTTTCAGCCTTTTTTTATGAGACAAGACTAAATCAGTTGAAAAATGCACAGCGATTCCATGAATATTTTTTCTTCGTTTTGCAGCAGTGAGAACTACAGTTTAAAGGTCACAGCTGTACAAAAAAAAAAAAGGGCGGGGACTAGACAGTGTCTTGAGTTATGGCAGACAGAACTTGTTTTCCCCAGCTCTGGTCACCAGAGGGCACCAAAGGACTAGGTAGAAAAGCTCTTGACAAAAGCAGAGTATGCCGTTTTTTCCAAACCTTTTCAGAAGGACATAGCTGATGTCTCAAGATATGATTTCTGGATATTTCTTGTAAAGAAATCAACTTTAAAAACAAGAAAATAAAAAAACTGTATTGCTAAAAATTACCTCTAGTGACTTCATAGACAACACTTGATTTAAAATATTTCATTAATAAAGAAAATGTTTCTCCTACAGCATGTTACTACTCATTTAAATGCACTGGTTATACCTGCCCTTTTCTCCTGTTAACCTGTGTAAAGCTTATGGGGCTGAGGGCCTTTCTTCTATTGAAAAGTTCCTGTGTTACATGATTGTACCCCAGAAACACCTGACTTAGTGCTAGACACTCTTGCAAAGCCTCATGCAGTTTTAGACGGGGTCCTTTCAGAGGTAGCTGAACCTAGAGCATGGGATGGAGTCATAGTGCAATGCTGGGATTACAGATGGCTGGATGGTGGGCCTGTACTGCCCTAAGCTCAGTAGACTGCATATACAAGGAACAGATCGAGCTTGGCATTTTCTTGGCTTGATGCCTTTGTTGTGCTCTGTGGCATGAACTGAGGCCCCTTTGCCTCCTCACCTTGGAACCAGCCAATGATGGACTGGAACTTCTACAAATCTAAGCTGAACAAACCCTCGCTTGCTCTTGGGTATTTTGTCAGTCATGAAGACAATTACTGTACCAGAAAATGTTGAGAGATCACTGGATATTCCTAGTAAGAGGCTGGTTAGGGACATGTGGTGGATGACTACACTGTTATTTGTGGTGGAAACAGCCTAGGCTTTAGGGTCTGCTGGAGTTGTGGTTGGAATGCATTAGGGTCTGCCCTTGATCCAAATTCCCCACGCCTGTTTCTTTCCACCAGAACCTAAATGTTCCAGGAACTCTCACCTCCTGACCAGGCTCTTACACACCCCAGCCAGGGTTTCTCATTTACCAGATACCGACATGGCTCTCTCTGTCACTTTCATATCACCTTGTGAATAACTCTCCTCTGACCAATCACCAAAACTACAACCCTAACATTCCTTTTCCTCCTTCACAGATCATTTTTCTCCTGCACCTGTGACATAAAATATATTCTATTTCCTCTGGTGTTTGCTATCTGGATTCTCTCACTAGGCTATAAATTCCACAAAACTGAACTGGCAGATCCCACAGTGGTCAGTCGGCAGCAATCTACTGCAACCCTCTACCCCAAGGTGACCGCAGAAGACAGGCTGTCTAGGTGTTTCCACTGAGGGCAAGAATTCTCAGGCACTTATTATTCTAAATGTCCTTCCCCACTGCACCATAGAATTTGGACAGGGGGACTCTAGGGGACAAGTGAGTATTATCCCTCTGCCTCAAACCCACTTTAAAATATTGATTCTCCAACAGTCACTAAAAGTTTACTTCTTGATTCTCCAAGAGTGAAACCTTAAAGGCAGAGCTCAGAACAACTGGATTTGGGACAAAACAAGTGCAAAAAGTGTGGTGTTTGGAGCAGCCAAAGGCATCACCCCTGCCCCCAGGTGGAAGCAGGACCTGGGCACAGGGCCAGAGACTCTAGGGAACACTTACAAATGAATGATGTAACACGGACAAACCCCGAATAGTCTACGGTGCACGGATGTCAACTTCCAGGCTTTGACACTAAACTGTAGTTATGTAAGAAGTCACCAATGGGGAGAACTAGGTGACGTCATGCAGTCTCTGTGCTATCTGTGCAACTTCCAGGGAACTATAATCATGCTTAAAGGGTCCTCAAAGACTTCAAGCAATATAATTAGTCTCCTTCCCATCTTAAAAACTGAAATTATCATTGAATCACCCAACAGAAATGGATTTCCAGTTGGTAGGGATGTGTAGGCAAGGAGAACATTTAGAGCCTGCTAGCAGTCTTATAGGAATACTTCACCATTACAAAAGTTTTCAAGAATTATCAAGTAGATATCACTTCTCCGCCTTCTGGCTAAGATCAAGTGAGAAACTGTCAACTAGATATATGACAAATTGAGAAGGATAATCATACAATTCACTGGCTTTAAATAGAAGTAATATTTTAGAACTTGTAGAAAAAAACCTACTTGTGTGGTTCACTTCATTAATTTATAATAAAAAGTTCATAGTCAGTGAAATATAAATCTTTGAGTTGAATGTTTTAAATAATTTGAGCTACAGTTGACTTATGTTCATCTCCTTAGGGGATTAGTATCCTGGAGAGGTGTATGCTGGATTAACTCGTATACCTGGTTCACTGTACAATAGAGATTTGACATTTTTCTTAGTTATGCTGTCCAGCAGTGAGGAACCTGTGGCACCTATGGCATATGTATTATGTTTTTCATTTAAGACCAAAGATGTTAATTCATAAGTTGTTTTTTTGTTTGTTTTTTGTACCAGAGATCGAATTCAGGACCTTGTGCTTGCCAGGCAAGTGCTTAAACTTAACACTGAGCTATCTCCCTGGCCCCTGAGATTTCTTTTGTTTGTTTGTTTGTTTGTGTGTTTTGCTAAACAGCACCATATTCAGGTTTAATGGCATCATCAGTACTTCATGATAAACAAGTGGCTCTTGGATCACAGTTTGGAAACTTGGTCTCTAAAAGGCTCACCATCACCCCCAGCAACAAGGACAGTGCTGGGATTGAGCCCTGTGCTCCTGGACACAACCAACAAATAAAACGCCACTTGGCGTGTCCTGGGGACCAGATGCCTGCCAGGGAGCTCCTCTGCACCCTTCTTTCCCTTCAGCACAGCGCCCTTAATGCTTTCTGCCTGGCATTCACAACTCCCTTGTGCCATTTTTAGTTTTTGGTGCATTTTTTATCATTCATGCCATTTTTTTTTTAAATTTTAGGGAAGGGTCTACAGGATTTTCAGGGTCTCACTATGGACTCATAGTGATCTGCCTGTTTACAGCCTCCCAAGAGCTGGGATTACAGGCATGTGCCACCAAGCCCAGTCTCAATCTCAGTCTCAGCACACCCCCAGAGGCAGCACCCGCACAGCAGGCCCAGCGGTCAAACCCAGGCCCCTGTACCAGCTTGTAGGTGCTTTGATCCACTGAGCTAGTATCTATGCAAATTTTAGTCAAAGTTTCAGTACACTTGCTCTTCTCTGATCTTACACAAAACGGTTGAAATGAGGATAGATTTTTCTAGTTCTCAAGGGTATTAATAAGTTATATGAAAAAAATAGTTATATGATTGTGCTCAGAAACAATTTTTCCCACTTTATGAGAAAAAAATTCAGGATGCAATTATGGGAACATATTTTTGTACATTGTCTTACTTGCATAATATGAAACTATACAACTTGCTCCGTATCTTTTAATTGGTACAATGTATCTGTACATAATGATCAGATTCATTATAATGAATTTGTACCTGTACATGATAATATATTGATTCTTCTTTTGTTTTTCCAATTCCATCCCCTGTCTTCAACCTCTCCTCTCCTCCCTTTTCACAAAGCTTTTGATTCCATTTTATACTATTTTTTTTCTTTCTTTTCCCTTTCTTCTCCCCTCCTCCCCCAGTTCCCTTTCTTTTCTTTTTTCTGTGCAGGGTCTCACTATGCAGCCCAGAATCACAGTGATCCTCCTGATTTCTGCCTCCATAGTGCTAGGATTACAGGTGTGTGCCACCAAGCCTGCGCTCCATCACCAGCTCAGCGCACCTGGGGGGTGGGACCAGTGCAGCATGTGGTGCCAGGGATTGAATTTTGGACCCGTGCTTACCAAAGCAAGAGCTTAGTTCACTGAGCTATATCACTGGCCCTCCAGTTCCCTTTCTTTTGGACAATTTCTTCCTATTTCACAATTCCTATTATATCTTTAACCCTTATTTCCACTTTGTTCCTCAAATCAGAGAAACTCTGGTAATTACATGTCTCATTTTTTTCCCCCACTGGAGTATCTCAAGATACATCCATTTACTTAGAAATGTCTCAAGTTTATGCTTCTTTATGGCTGAGTAGTACTCCTCTCTACATGTATTTTTTAAAAACACACATCTTTTAATCCATTCCTCAGTTAAAAGGCATTCAGTTCGAGACCAACCTGAGCTACAAAGTGAGCTCAAGGCCAGCCTGAACTGCATAGTTAGACCCTGTCTCAAAAAGACAAAAAAAAAAAAAAAAAAAAAAAAAGGCATTCAGGTTGCTTCAAGATTTAGCTAGGACAAATTCTGCTGCTATAAACAAGGGTGTGCATGTATCACCACAGTATAATGTTTCTAATTCTGTTAAGATACCCAGAAGGGGGGAAACTGAGTCAAGTGGGATTTCTAATCCTTTTAATAAAGATTTTCACAGTTCTTGAACTGGTCTGCACTACAATCAACAGCGGAGAATGGTTCAGCTTTTCCAGTACCATTTTAAAGAGTTTATCTTTCTCCCAGTGAATGTGTTTGGCCTTTTGTCAAACATGGTGGCTGAAATGTTTTGCATCTTCTAATCTGTTCCACTGATCCTCAGGTCTGTTTTTCTTATTTTTTGTTGTCAGTACCATGCTGTTTTTATCACAGTAGCTCTGTAATATTATTTCAAGTCAAAGATTGTGATGTTCCTACCTCACCTTTGTTGCCTAGGATTTTTTGTTTGTTTTTGCTATTAGAGGTCTGTTCTGGTTCCAAATGGATTTTAAGAATGTTTCTCTAGTTCTGTGAGGTATGCTAATGGTATTTTCATTTGGAATGCATTAAATCTACATAACAATTTTGCAAGCATTACCATTTTCAGTTCTTCCTATTCATGAGCAAGAGATATCTATTTTTCTGATATCCTCCTTGATCTTTTACTATAATTTTCAATGTGTAGATCTTTTACTTCCATTGTCAGATTTATTTCTAAGTATTAGAGTTTTCTGATGTTGGTGTGAAAGGTGTTGTTTCTGCAATGTTTCTCTCAGAGCACTGGTTATTGTGTACAGGAATGCTATTGATTTTTATTTTTTTGCTATTATTGATTGCTTCATAGTTGGAAAAGAAAAAAAAAAGATACTTACTTTGTCAAATGACTTTAAAGTTCGTGTCTTGTGTAGTTCTTCAACCCACATGCTCTATGTGAGAAATCATAACCAACAATAGTGTAAGGTTCTTCCCTACATACTCATCCCAGCAATGCTGGAAGGCAAGGCTAGTTCCCAGGTTTCTGAGGAAACAGCACCTTTTGGATGAAAGAGCCCAGCCTCTGGAGAAGCTGCCAAGTTTTGAGTCCTGGCTTTGCTACTACCTACCCAGGCTTCTGTGGATCAACTTTAAATCTATGTTTATACCCATCACTAAAATGGGTATAATAATGGCATTTACCTCATAAAGTGTTTACGAACATTAAAGAAGTTAAATATATAAAAAGCACATGCTTTTTATGATGTCAGGTATGTATATTTAGTTAATATCAAATGTAACGACTGAGGAAGCTCTGTTATGAAGCTCAGTACCACACAGCCAGGCTCATGTATGCAGTACCAAAATTCAAACTCAAATACTTCAGACTTCAAAGTAGATACCTTTTCTGTTACATAGCACCACCTGAGCAAAAGAAGTAACAGCTTACAAACCTGGTAAGAACTCGTTATAGTAAGAATACTGATCTCTGAAAAAAGCAATATGAAAAGAATGAAAGAGTAAGATTGCAATACTTGTAATTTTTACAGTAAAAGTTTTTCAGTATAGTGGACATCAAAAATAGGCAAGATTTGAACAGACATTTAATAACAATATACAAAACAGGGGTTGGGGAGATGGCTCAGTTGAATAAGTGCTTGCCTGACAAGCAGGGCCCAAGTTCAATCTCCGGTTCTGCCTCCCTAAAAAAAACATAATATATAAACATACATTTTAGAAATCAGGGAAATTGGGCTGGCCAGATAGCTCAACAGACTAAAGCGCCTGCTTCAGCAGAGCACAGCGGCCAGGGTTCAATCTCTGGCATGCCATGCTGGCCCCGTACCTGGGGTGTATTGAGAAGGCAACTGAGACTGAGTGTGGTGGTACAGCCTGTAATTCCAGCACTTGGGAGGTTGAAAACAGAATCACTGCAAGTCTAATCTACATAGTGAGACCCTGTGCACCCTGTAGACTTTGTCCTAAATACAAAAAAAAAAAAAAATCAGAGAAATGTAAATTGAAATGAAACTAAGATCATGTTGAATAGTCACTGGTTTGGAAAAAACTACTATCTGCAAACCCAAATGTATGCAAGGAGAGCTCACACAGAGAACAGAAAAGATGGTGCTAGGACCTCCACCTAATTAGAAACTTTCACTCTTAGGTATGTACAGAGTGTAATGGTCTTCAATTAGGCAGGCCATAAGGCTTCACACACAGGAGCGATTTATGGAATCAGTTCTGCTCTCACCTGTACTCTTGCTCTCGGCCTACATGGTTTACCATGTGCCTAAGCTTGAGGACCTTCTCTGCCTTCTCTTTCACAATCATCCTTCACACATACATGCATGCCTCATCTAAGCCTGCCAGTATGTGCTGCTGTAAGGGAGACAGAGAACTCCACAATTCTCTTACGAAATGCACCTAAATTAGCCCTCCACTCCTGATTCTACCCTAATTCTATTTCATCAAGTCATGTTTAGCAGTTGTTGGGATTTCTGAACTACTTACTATTTTGAACAGTGATGCACTTCGTAGTCACAGACATGCCGTCCTCCAGTATGCATTTAGGCACTTGCAACAGTGGGAAGACAGAGAATTATAAAAGGTACTTCTCCTTATAGACATGTTTTTGCTGTCAATAAGTGTGGTGCAGTTGTCAAATAAAAGACCTGAAAATGGTACTTGCCACACTATAATCCAGTAAGATAAAATTTTCTTGGAGAATAAGAATATAAATATGATTTGAAAGAGAGAAAGAGTAAAATTTTTAAATATTAGAAAGAATTTGATTGAATATTTTTGAGTATCCAATGACTGGAATTTAAGTTTTTTTGAATATAGTTAGATATTTTCTAACAGAAATGCAAAAAAGGTAAGGTAACAATGTTTTAGCTTACAATGTTAATATTTATAACAAATAGTACACCCTGTACTATTTGATAATGCAAAATGTTCAATATTTAATATTTTATATTAACTAATATACAAGCACAAAAGAAAGAGCTAAAGATCTCTTTCCTAGAAAAAGACCAAAAGTACACATACCAGGTCCTTTACACAAGAACATTCACAGTACCTATCAATAGGTACATTATACCTCCTGGATAACTATATAACAGCTTTATGCAGAAACAAACTTTTAAACTTACTGCTCAGACAAAAATAGCAAAAGGTAAAAGAGGGCCAGCAAGATAGCTCAGCAAACTAAGTGCCTCCTTAGGTATGCTCATAGACTGTGGTTCGATCCCCACCACGTCGCACTGGCCCTGCCCTCAGGTATGCTGAGCCAGTGACCAAGTCTGGGAGTGGTGCATGCCTATAATCCCAGCTCTGGGGAGGCTTGAAAACATGAGGATCACTATGAGTCCAAGCTGCATAGAGAGACCCTGTACCAAATACATAAAATTAAAAAATAAAAAAAGCAGAACTTGTTTCCACTTGTACTGATAACTAAGCAAAACTACTCTATAACTAAGCAAAACTACTCTATACTACCTGGAAATGTGTGATGGGTTTTATCACCCTCCTAAGAATCCTCTCCTCTCTCCCCTTTAAGAAGGTTACAAAGTACCCTGTGACGTACAGTTTCCGTATGGAATTTATACTCCCACCTTTTGACCTGGGCTTTGCCAGATGACATGTTGAGGTCAAATAAACAAGTAGACATGATGCTTCTCACAAGCAGAGGCTCCAGCAGCTTCCATCAAATCTCTTGGTCTTTCGCATCTCAAAAGGAACTTTTTTCCCTACCTGGATTCTGCAGTGAGGAGAAAGGAACCACCAGCCACCACTGAGGACATATGTGCTTGTTTTCACAAGCCACCAAACTGTTCCAACTGTTCAAAACCAAAGAATGCAGCATAGGGTGTAAAATCTTCAAGAAAAGCAAATCATTACCATGAAAGCAAGAGGAGGTATATGAAGGGAGGTAGGGGTGTGGTGGCATTGTTCCACTGTGCCATTTATAATCATTAAACTATTACAAGTAACTCACGCACCTTTCTATATTTCCATTTACCCATTAAAAATTCAGTAAGGCAGGCCAGTGAGATAGCTCAGTGGCCTAAGTACTTGCTTACGCAAGCACAGGGACCAGGCTCAATCCCCAGAACCCCATGCCATGCTGGCCCTGCCCCTGGGCAAGCTGAACCAGCCACTGAGACCATCATGGCACACAACTGTAATCCCAGTGCTGGGGAGGCTGAAAACAGGAGGACCACTGCGAGTCCAAGCTGCATATGGAGACCCTGTGCTAAATATATATTTAGAAAAAAAAAGAAACTCAATAAAGCAAAAGACAAACTCATAAGCACTTATGATTGATTGCCCTTTGTCTAATCCATTTCTAATATAAACACTTTATGTTCTCCTTGTATCATTATTTAAGTATCACTTCAGTACCAAGTCAGTATTAAAAATCAATTATTTTGTCTTCAGAAAATCATTGAATGTTTTAAACTGGTTCTATAACACACCTGCATAAACCAATACAGCCAGGTTATCATCTCACTGATTGTGAATCTGCAGATCCAACCAAGTGAAGTTAAAAAATATTTGAAAAGAAGTTACACTGTAGCTGATCTGTGTTATGCTGTTAGGCCTACAAGGGTTACATCTGTACTAAACATAGATATATTTTTGTCATCCTTCTCTAAATAACAATTATTTGGTGCTTATCTGGTTTTGGTTTTGTTTCAATAGTCTCGCTGTATAGCTAGGCTGGTCTCAAACCTGTAGGGACCCTCCTGCCTCAGTCTCCTGAGTGGTGGGATTACAAACAGGCACCAACATACCAGCTTAATAATCCTTTACATAGTATTTATACTTCATTATGCATCATAAATAATCTACATTACACAAAATCTATGGGGGATAGGTTACAGGCAAACATACCATTTTATGTAGCGCATCTGAGCACCCTCTAATTTGATATCTGTAGTAAATTGTCAGGAATTATTGTCTCTCAATACCTAGGTTGACTGTAAATAAAATTCATTGATTGACACAACCATTTTATTTTTGTTAATTCAATTTACTCAAAAAAAAAAAAAAAAATGTACTTCAGACCAGTCATAGCTCAGGGGATTAAAATGCCTGCATAGGCAAGCAAGGGACAAGGTTTCAATTCCTTGGATCCACATGCAGTGCCTTTCCCGTCCCTGGAGTGAGTTGACACAGCAATTGGGACTGGGTGTGGTGTACAACTGTAATTGCAACTCTTGGGAGGCTGAAAGCAGGATCACTAAGAGTCTGATGTATGTAGTAGGACTCTATGGACCCTCTACTAAAATACATTTTAAAAAATGTACTTGAAACACAGGCCTTCCTATTATTAAACTGACATTCAATGAATTTATGCATATAATGTATGCATAAAATTTTAAGTAGCAACAGAAACTATAACAACTAATGTTACAGCTAGAAAACCATGTTTTCTTAAGAGGAAGTCAGTCCAAAAACTGTGCAGCAGAAATTTGCTAGGCAAGTTTTAGGATACTGAGGAAGTTAAGTGACTCAGGCATGTGTGTGATGTGCAGGGTGCTTTTAGTTTAACAAATTTCATTTCTGCTTCTTACACAACACTGTGGTGATCCCAGTTCTGATGAGTCCTTGAATGTTTAAAATCACCTGCACACAATGCTGCACTCTAGGTAGCTCCTCCAACTACAAACATACATTGGCAACTCCAGACTAACTAGGCAAACACTTTGAAGTGTTCCATATGAAAGCTCTCACAGGGTGGAGATAGCGCAGCAGTTCAAGCGCCTACCTGTCAAAAGCAAGAACCAGAGTTTGATCTCAGGTACTGCATGCAGTAATCCGAGCTGGGAAGGCTGAGATAGGAGGATCACTATAAGGCTGAACTGTGTACAGACCCTGTGTCCAATAAATAAATGTTTATAAAATAAATCTTTTATATACTGAATTACAGTGAGAGGACAAACTATAAATGGGGAAAATATTCTGGACTACATATAAGGCTAGAAAGTTTAGTTCTGTAAGACACCTTTCAAGTATTAGTGCCTTAACCCTTAAAAGCTACTATGTTCACCTTGAGAAAATCCTTAATGCCTACATGCTACAAAAATGAAGAAAAAAATATTAACAATGATAATGATATCACACGCTGGTGGGGTACTGTGGAGGGCTAGTCAGTTTAAACCAAGTGAGCATAAACAAGAAGTGATACTATGACTATGCAAGATTCATGCTTCTAACAGTTATTTCTGAAAAATGATTGCATTTCCAGGTGCCCTTCAAATCACACAGGTCTGTACAGTTCTTTGTCACCCTCAGAATGAGCGAGTGATGTGATTCTGAGCCATACTCATTAAAAAGGTGAGCCCGTTCTTCCAAGCACCACCATCCAACTTGAGGGTGGACTGCAGACCTCAGGATAAGTCATGAGAGTAAACCCTGCAGTCGCATGTGAAAGTTACCTGAACAATTACACTGGCTTATTTATTTTTGCAGAAATAAATTGTTTTCTTAAATTAATAAAAGCTTGAGGCAGCTATTATAGAACATTTAATTGGGCTTTCAAATGCTCAAGTAGTAGCATTTCTCCTTATAAAATCATTTGTAAGCCTTTACAAGTATGATCCTGCTAACATAAACCTGGTTTGTCTTTGCACACACAATTAATAAACAGAAAAGTCTTAAAGCTGCCACAGAAACCACAGCAGTAGAACTACCCCCATCACTGAATGTAGTCTAAGGAGGTACCTCTAAGAGATGGGGACCTGGTATCACCCCATTCATGGAGTAGGTTGTAGGTTTGTAGACTACTATCACAGAAACACAATGTTCAAGATTTGTTGTGAGGCATAACGAGGTTTATTAGGCAATAAGTGCACATGCGGGGGGAAAACTTTAAAACCTTCAACTTTTTGCTTCCTGGCAGAGTATTGTAACCTTGGGTCTGTCCTAAAGCTGTAATTTTTCTTATAAGTTTGATGTTAAAATTACAATTTTCCTGTCTTCCTTCTACCTGTATTTCCTATTCTTTTAGGACAAGAACCCAGACTTAAGAGCCGACCACACCATTCTGGGAAAACTCATCGTATAGCCTTAGGCTGGCTGCTTCAGCCCCCCTTGCACACCTCACCTCTGAACTCCCCTCAACAAATTCCTTCCCACTCTGCACTAATTCATTCACCAGGGAGGTTATGCTTTCCAAGTCCCTAACAAAGGGAGCACAGTGACACAGAAAAGAATGCCTTTAGAAGGTATGGAGATGCTTTTCTTTCAAATACTCCTTCTTTTATTAGTTACTCTATTTTTCAATTCTCAGGTGCCCACTTCCAACTGTGAACACAGATGTTCACACACACAAAAACCTGCAGAGCTAACTTAAGAGGCAACTGTCAGTTGAAATCAGAATTCTTGCTTTAATACTTCACCTAGAATTAAAACAGCAGGGTTAAAGACAAGGCATAGGGTTCCACATTCTGGAACCAAACAAAACCAAAAGCTAGCTGATCTCATAAAATCCTTGAAAGAAAAATTTGCGTTAACTATTTACTCTTAACTTCATTTTTCTGTGGTTCCCAGCATCTTAGTTCTGATTGATTTCACTGGCAAATGTATGCCTTCTGGCAAACACCTTTCTCTTTTGAGATACAGTAAGAGTAAGGTTTCTGCGATAAAATTCAGTGCAGTCAGATGATCCAGAGGTGCAGCAAGAGCCAAATCACAGTGGATGTGCCCGAGCCGAGGCAAGCTGGGCTCTCAGTGTATTTTAACACACATCTTGAGTGGTACCTTGCTTTGATGGCTTTTTTGGGGGAATGGGGTAGGATCAGGTCCAGTAGAATTTTGCAGTATTAAAGCAAATAAATGTACAAGACAATCGTATCTGGGAGAGCCATCTAGTACCATTTGCCTTTACTGGACAGTCAAACTGAATCTGAAAGGCAAAAGGAAGTCAGAGCAACACCTCCAGGAGCTCAGTTATGGAACAAGTAGTGCTTTACAGAAGAGTATAGTAATTAAAAAGAATCCCCAGGGCTTAGTCTCATTAGAAACCCAGTGACTTCATCGTATTTACTGGGCAACTATCATGTGCAAGGCACTATGTATGGTAGGTCTAAAGAAGATACAAAGATAAATCTCACAGCTGCCCTGGAAGAGCTTACAGTCTAGGAGCAGTCTCTGGACACTTCAGATGTTTTAACCTTTACCTCTCATTCAACCTCCCAAACAAGTTTACTAGACTTGTTTTTTCTTTTTAACTGTTGGGGACAAGGTCACATTTTGTAGTTCAGGCTGGCACTGAGCTGTTATCACTCAGGATAGCCTCTTACAGGATGTTCTTGCCTCAGTCTCCCCAATGCTGGGATTATAGGTTTATACCACCACACCTGACTAGACAGGATTTTTTCCTTTTACTTTTAGTTTAGCAGGTTCACATAAAAACAAAATTCATTTTCATTAGAAAAATGCTGTTTATTACAATTAAGAAAACCCTAGTCATCTAGTCAATATTCTTATGAATTTTTTTCTTGTGAATCTGTATTTTGGAAGAAAACAATTTACCAAATTGCATCAAAAACATGCAACTTTTGAAAGTGGTCTCTAAACTTCTGGCAGTCTCTTGCAATGTAGAAACCTTCTATTAAAGGAAAGCTTTGCAAAGGGGTAAGTGTATGTTTGCAATCGAAGTCCATAGCATAAAAGCCATCACATATAGAAGAATTTTTTAACCCCCCCCCATTAACCTATAGCTCCAAAATTCAAAGCTCTAGATTCTTTTAGCCCATTTATAAGGTTAACTGGCTGTCCAAACCTACCAAAGTAAATTTATTCCAGAAAACAAAACTCAAAATGATGTCTATTTCTATTTCACCATTAGGAATTTCTGAAGCCTTTTGTTTTCCTTTCAGAAATTAAAATATAACTGATTACAGGAATAAAAAACAGTTCTAGTTATCTACATTAAACTGCTAGAGAGAAGGGTATGTCAACATTACATATTAAAATGATCTCATTTTTATCTGCATCTATTGAGACAGAATTAATTCTCTTTTCAGAATCATTTCTGGGTTCAGACATTTCCAGTCATGCTGAGTTTGTTAGTAATCTGAAGCCTTGTACCTTCGTAGGGATTTAATGAGACTTCCTTACAACTAAGAGTATGGTCAATTTTTCAAAATATGTAATTATGGTAGACTAATAAAACTGTACACACCAAAAAAAGAGTTCCTGAGACACAGGTTCTTTATTCTCATGATGGAGCATACTTACCCTGAGCAGTTTCCCTTAATTAAGTAAAAATAAAGTTTTATTCGCACTGTATTAACTGGATCTTCCTACTTCTCTTTCTCACCATACTCCATAAAATATTGCCTTGCCAAATAACACAACTGCTATTTAAGTATTGACATTAATCTCTAGACTAATAGATCCACTTACCACAAAAATATAATGAACTGTTAAACTCGAACTCTGGTCTGGTTAAAACTGCAAGCTTATAAGTGTTTTCTTTAATGAGAACATACACAATTTTTGTAAGATTTGAAACTCATAGATTTTAGGTTTACATATCCAGTGTTTGTACAAAGTAAATAAAGTAAAATGTAACAGAAACAAAGTCAGATCAATACAAACTATGTATTTGTCTCTCAGCCATATTCCCACCTTTATATCACTGAGGTGCTGTTTGTTCAAGTTCTCTGCTGAACAGATAAATCTTACAAAACTGTGCAGCCTGAAAGGATACCACTTAAGATAACCTGTCCAATTCTGTCATTTTAAGATACAGAAACCAAGACCATGAAGCTCATCAAAAAGCTGGGAGCCAAACCCAGTCTATCCACAGCACTCTATCTCCAATCTTTTTGCCAGTTTGAAAAACTCATACACACGTTTTTACATGAACCATACAACAGCTCATAAATGCATGTAACTAAGCAATGATACATTTCATAGGAGGTAAATAAAACAAATATTGGTCAATTTAAAGTGTCCTTATAAAATTTTAGCCCTTTTGATTACTGCTGATATTATAACTACAGTGTTTGGTCTTGCTTTTAAGGGTACCTGCAGTTGCAATTTTTGAGATGTGTATTTGCCCACTAAACAAAAAGTTGCATGCAGTATGATCACATAGCCAATCATATATTACATATTACTCTCAAAATTAGTTTTACTTTATTTTAATATAAGTAAAATTAATTTATGAAGTGAATGAGATGCAATTGCTATCTGAGTTGATGGTAGCTTCAAAACTGGTCACTTCCATATAGGCAAGAAACCAGTTCTAGAAGTGACAGAAAGGTGTCTGGGTAATATGACAACTATAAGGGAACTAGTTAATCAATAACCTGAGCTAAAAGGTAAAGAATAAACTTAAAGAATTAGAAGACTTTCATTCAAATTCAAACTTCATTTTGGCCAGTTATTTACTTTGGAACAACTCAATAAACTGGGTTTCAGCTTTTTTTTATCTGCAGAGAGCTAACAACGGCACTATATACCTCACTAGTTACTGAGCACAACATAACAAAATACATGAGAGGGCTTTGTAATTGGAAAACCACAATACAATTATTACTACTTCAGAAATTATTAAAATGTGATCTAGAGGGAGCTGTAAATGATTACCACTTAGTGGCACTTGGCATGCTCACAAGAACAAATGTAAATCAGGGAGAAACCATGCAAGCACTTTCAGCTTTCAATGGCAATACTAAAATTATACAAAGATATGCAAAGAAAGGTTTTTAAAAAAGCACTGAAAGACACACATCTGGTTGACTCAAGATTTTTAACATGAGTGTGAATTATTTATAGGCTATAAAGAGGTATTCATTCTTTAAGTTGAAGAAGGCTGCTAGTCACTTAAGAAAACAAGCTTTGTGGGTATTCCTAAGACAAACGAAATAAAATTCTCTTTTGGCTTTTTGTAAAACCAGGCTTATAACAAATAACTATTATTAATTTTTCCTGTAAGCTATCATACCCTAAAGATATAAAAGAATGCCTACAACTAAGTCACACCAAACATGAGCTTTCATAAATGCAAAGCATAAAACTCAGAGTTCTTATGACTCTTTAGGCACCTGAAAGTTTTTAACAACCCTTCATGCTCACTTTGTATTCCATAAAGAACAATGGAAATACAGCAAATACTTGAAATACATCTTTTTTTTTTTTAGAAGTCCTTTTTACGTAGTTGATTTATTTCTACAATACTCAGCTCTGGTGACTTTGTCATTGTTTGTAAAACTGTTTAATCCTTTTCTTCAAATAGGTCCTTGATACTCATACATCAAAAAGAAGATAACAACTCCCCCTAACCAAAAAAAAAAAAAAAAAAAAGAAAAAAAAGATGCAAAGGAAGAGATAAATGAAATATAATTCATTAAGTATAAAAATATGTTGTTTCAAGTTCAGAATAATTTAATAGCTCTTTGTTATTTCATATGTATCTGGAAATGGGACAGATACATGTCCAGATCCTGTCACAAGAGGTAGAATTCCAGCATTTGGTACAACGTTCCATGATAGGGTCAAAGTGACATTCCTGTTTCCCCTAAAAGACAGAATAAACATAAGTCAGCTGAAAGATTTCTACATCAATATAAATATTTCAAATCAAGCAATTAGGCATCTAATATTTTATTTGTGGCCAACTATTTTTAAAGCAAATGCTACTCTGCAAAAAGAACTATATTCTCATGTCATCTAAAATTCAAAGGTAATGCTACCAACACCAGCACTGTACTTACAGCATCTCTTAATAACCACTTATAGTTGCACTTAATCAACTATGAATCAAAAAGTTCACATGAGTAAACACTGTGAACATAGGACATACTAGGAATCAGACAGTAAACCTAATTCTGTCATTTAGATGTGCAAACTTCAATCAAAATTTATCATGAAATCTTTTGAAATTTTCATGTGGTAACAAGTTTAGTGTGGTCAAAATAGGTCTCTTTTAAATTTTTTTCTCATAGTTACACAACATGAAAAAGTAACAATTCCCTCAAAGATCAATCCTTCTGATTCTCCCATTTTGTAAAGAATACATTGAAAATTTAGAAAAGATCCAACCTGAGTATCGATTTCTGGACCCAACCCACTGCTTTTTCATTCAGATTTCAAACTCATGTTTAGAAAGTTTTGCCAGTCCCAACTACACCACTTAAAAGAAAATCCAAACCCCATGACAGAGAAGCTGTAGGCCTTGTTATTTTGCTATTTCATACACTAAAAAATAATTACTGTATTTATTTTAGATCCCAATTTATGTTCCTCTACAATCTTCAAGTTCAGAACTATGTAAATACTTCTCTTCAAATTTTCCTTTTGAAATGCTGCCATTTTTCTTTGAAATAAAACCACATCTTTTTCTCCCTTTCACCTCTTATCAAATATAGAAAACAACAAAGAAAGCTCACTTGAGACCATTTCCATCATCAAAGAAGAAGTACTTTGTTTTCATGTCTTTCAATAGCAGCCTTGGGTTATCACCTCTCAGAACAATCTTGTCCCAAAGGACAACTTGGTTCAGGGCCTACATCACAATGAAAATTAGACAACGCATCAGGAACAGCATCTTACCACTTCAAATCAAAATCTTACTAGGCAGCAAGTTTCACAAGAGTATACAGAACTCTGATGATCTTGCTGTATACAAAATGATTTTCTTGGAGAGAAAAATATTGCCCAAAAATAAATCATTATTTTTATTAGGTGAACAATATTACACAAGGGAAAAAGATAAATGAGATACTCATTAAATATAAAAAGAGCATTTCTTTTGCTATAAGTCAACCCTATTACATAGGGTCTTCATAACTTGCCAGAAGGCTTCGCATTTATATGTGCTCCAGCATGAGACTCTTAAGAGGAACAGAGGAATTAGAATCCATAACAGGGAAGAATTCTCTTAAGTCCTTTTTCCTTGCAAAACTTCTAATACCTCTTACCACAGAGGGAAACTTAGGTAGTCCTGGGAAAACAGAATAAGCCAGTCCCAACTCAGCACATAATTAATACAGGCTTACTGCTGCCAGATTACACTACGAATAGGACTTCATATTATCAAGAAACTACTAAAAGAGTAATGATTGTTCTCTTTACGTTAAAACCTTATATGCATCATTGTCTTATCATGTCAAAAGGATAGGTCAGACAATTCTTTAAAGCCACTATGTTCCAACATATTGCACATAAATTTAAAAAATTGGGGTTATGAAGTAGAAAACACAGTTGTGATTGCTACAAGCTCTCCAAAAACTAAGTTTTATTAAGTTAAAATCCATTAGCTTCTAAGACTGATTTTTCATTGTGTGAATGCAGTAACATAAAATGAGGAATAGTTATATCTGAAAGAAGTTTTAACCTACATCTTACAGCTTCTTCCTAACACTAAACATAATTATTAAGATTAAAGAGCCGAGAATCAAATGAGGAAATTCAATGTTTTCCTATATATTTATTTTCATCAAAGCAGTAACAGGTCAAATGCCAAATCAGTATTAACTTACTAGTTATACTGGGGTAAACCACAATTATAAATATAATTAGATATACTCATTGTAAAGTTATATTTATTTTACAAATTTATTGAACTACAGAATATTTTCATGTGTAGTTGTTACTCTTTCCTTAAAGAACAGCCTTTTCTGTGTTTATTTTAATATTGTCTATCCTAAAGAACAAGTATAAAAACATGTATCCCAATATTTTTAGTGTCTAACAACATATCTGGCAGTATGAAAGTATAATGAAATGCTAAAATCTCTAATAGATGCATAAAACTGGTTGTGTCAGCATTTGAAAACCATTCAAATAAATGGAGACCCACTCTTAACTACAAATACAATATACAAATATGTTAAATCCACATTTTTCAGTTTCATATTTTAAATCTACCACTTTATACCTTTGGTACCAAGACTAAAATAGAATCTAAATATTCTACATAAATATCCCAATATGTTACGTACTCTGCCTATAACAAAAGCCCTCAGTCTTACTTGACTAACAGCTCTCAATCATAAACCATTTAGAATTTATTTATTTAGTCTTTATGAGACAGGGCCATGATATGCAGTTTAAGCTGGCCTTGAGTTTACTCTGCAGCCAATGCTAGTCTTAAACTGTGACCATCCTGCCTCAGCCTCCTGAGTGCTAGCATTTCAGACTTGCCCCATCATGCTCAAGGATGTTTTAACAGGGTTTAATGTAGCAATTTAATAGATTTTAATTATGAAACTTACAAAGCATAATTCATAATTCAAAAGACTAGTTCAAGTACATATGAGTTGTAAATATGACACAACCCTAAAACAAAATATTTTTCAATAAGCAGAGACATTAGGTATAAAAACATAACTCTCGATTGCCATAATAGAAGAAAAATATTCAGCACTAACATAGATTCTAAAATAATCTGCAATAACTCAACAACTTTCAGTAATCTTTACAGTTTTTTATTGGATATTTTTGTAATGTGCTTTATTTAGTATCAGCCTTAAATTTTGTTGATTCAATTATATTAACAAGTAGCTTTCTAATCATAACTACAGAGAGAACATTTATTTAAAGAGTATTTAGCTGAGAAGCAATAATACCTCCTCATTTCATAGGAAATGCAGAGTTCAGTAACATCTTTCCTAGTCTTACAACTGGAAGCACATTCCAAGTATTTTTGTTCACAAATTATTTTGAACACAAACTCTCAAAATGTGTATCTGTTTATAAAATATGTTCTAATATACAACATATGAATTTTAATTTTAAATAGTCTTCTAGATCAATGTTAAATTTTCTCATCCAACTTATTAGACTACTTATTTTTATTTTTATAGTTTTTTAACACAACTCAGCAGCTGAAAACATGAGCAGGAGTCTCTCATTTTCCTAATGTTTACCAATTGCATCATTACCTTCGATGTGTAATTCCCTTTCACGTATGAAATATTGATAAAACTTAAAATTCTTTTCATGTTTATTTTAAGTTGAGGAGTGGAGAAGATAGCTCATAGCACAAATGCTGGCCTGCCAAGCCCGAGGTCCCGATTTTGATCCTGGGCAAGGATACACACACATGCACACACACACACACACACACACACAATTTAAGTTGAAGCACTACACTAGGGGAAGGGGGCTTGAAGAAAGGGTAGGGAAATGGGGAAAAAAGATTGCAATTTTCTTACTAAGTAGAGCAGGGCAGATTCTTTTACTATATAATATTTGCACTAAAAGTATAACACCTTAAATAACTATTAAAATACACTTAAATATACATACTTACATTATTTTTTGTTGAATATTCTGCTGATAAATAAAGAAATAACTGCTTAACATTCCAATCAAATATATTCTCCAGATGTACACAAATTAAGGAATATATAAATTAGAAAGCAAACATCTGACAGATTTTATTTTTCAATTAATTATCCACAGCAATGAAGATAGTCCAGAAACTTACTGAACCACTATTTAATACAGAAGATATAAATACATTGAGAAATCCAGCCCATTCCAAAGTCAGTCAAGAAAGAAAGAATGTCCACCACTATTCATGCAAGGTTTACAAACTGAAATATTTTAATAAAAAAAAACAAACAAAACCAAAACCTAATATCATGTAGCATCAACTTACCAGTCCAAAACAAAAAAGGATTTAATATTCAAGCACTTAGCATTTTACTGGAGCTCTAAAGTATAAGCAATCAGTGATATTCAAATTTAATAATATAGAACATGAGGCCGGGCATGGTGGCGCATGCCTATAATCCCAGCACTCGGGAGGCTGAGACAGGAGGATTGTTGTGAGTTCAAGACCAGCCTGAGCTACAAAGTGAGCTCGAGGCCAGCCTGAACAGCATAATGAGACCCTGTCTCAAAAAGACAAAAAAAAAAAAAAAAAAAAAAAATAATATAGAACATGAACTAGGTGCAAGTAATTAACCAAGCATGAATGAAAAGTTGTTTTGGTTACATGCAAGTAGGGATCAAACCATCTCAATATGTGAAGTACATATAGTGCAGCGCATTCTAGAATTAACTACAAGACTGATACCATTTTGGGGAAATGAACTGACCTGATCTTTAGACTAATAAATCTATTTATTATGACAATAAATCTATTTATTAACCTAAAGATTAGTGCTTTTTTAAATCCGGAACTGGAGATGGAACTCAGGCCCCTGAGCTTGCCAGGTAAGCGCTTATTCTACTGAGCTATCTGGGCCTACTCATTTTATTATGTACATTTACATGACAGCAATAAATTTGTACATTACACTTTTATTTTTTCTTCTTTTGGCAGAACCCGGGATTGAACTCAGGCCCTTGTGCTTGCCAGGAAAGCACTTATTCTGAGCCATCTCCCCAGCCCCTCATTACACTTTTAAATATGTACAGTCATTAAGAATCATTTAGAATTGAGATTTTTAAAACAGTTCTCCGATATAGACACAATTCCAAATATTAGCAGCATTAAGAAAATCTGAATAAAGTACAAATAATCAGATTGAGAATATATAAATCTGGTAGACAGGATATTCTTTTATGGTAGAGATAAACTCTTTAATTTTTTTTTAGATGACTTAAAATGATAGCCATACAGTTTAATGTAAAACTTTTCTGACAGCATATTCTAGTTCCTAAAATGATGCCTTCAGAACTTATTCCTAGTCTGCTTCTCAATCCAGTAATTTTTTTTCTGGAAAATTACAAGTAATTTCATGAGAAGACAGAGAACAACATGTAAACTCACCAACATATGATCTACTTTGTCAGACATTTGCTTTTATACAGATTGCTCCCCCCTAAATAACCATCTTTAATCACAGGATCATAGCTAGGCAAGCGCTATTAGGCCAAAAATGGCAATGAACAACACACCCAAGATGTAAGCCTACAACCCTAAAGTTTAAGGGGCTAAAAACCACGTTGATCAAAAAGTGAAAACTTTAAAAAGATGTAAATCACTTCCATTAAGGTAATCCCTTTCTTTAAGTTTTCTCTTATAAAAGTTCTTATAAAAATAATTATGACAAAATCCTAACATGGCTTAACAGTAACTATTTTAAGATTGGTCTTTCATTCTATTACAAATGAAATTAACTTTTTAAACATACATTTTTCTTTATTATCAAAACATATAGATTCCTTAGAACTATATGTTACATACTTCCAAGCAACCTGAGTTCTGGTAATACTTTCCTTGTTTCATTCAAATAACCTAATTATTTTTGCTAAACTAATTTAAGCATTACTTGTGAAGATTTCAATCAACTGAATGTTTCCATGAATTTACATTCACACAACTGACTCATGAATCTATCAAGTTTTCTCTAAGAATAAATGTGGAGCTTTATTGATGAAAATTAGGAATTTCCTAGGGCCGGCCAAATAGCTCAGCAGATTAAAGCACCTGCAAGCTGGTACAGGGGCCGAGGATTTCGATGCTGGCCTCTCTGGCTGGGCGCGCTGAAAGAGCAACTGAGACTAGGCATGTTAGGGTGCCCTGTAATCCCAGCACATGGGAGGCTGTAAAAAGGAGAATCACTGAGTCTGATCTAGTAGTGAGACCCTGCGGCCCCTGCAGACCTTTCCCTAAAACACACATACACACACAAAAAAAGAAAATATAGGAATTTCCAAAGTTTGGTTGGTTCAATGTGAGATGATGATACACCCTGTTTCCCAAATCACTAAACACCTTCATTTCACAAAATCATACAGAAAGCACGAAATACAGCATTTTCTTAAAGGATATCCACACTTATATCAAATGTAATGAATCCCAGATCACTTCTTTCTCTAGGTCCAGTGAAGTCTTCTACATTTTTTCTAGAAATAAAGATAAAAATTTTACCATCTTTTATATATAATACCATGGGAAATTCACATAAAGTGAAGGGCTGGATCTAGTTGTGTGCACGAGTGAAACTACATTTCCACAAAGAAAAAGGTAAGCATAGAAACACCAAGTGTAAAAACCGGGCACACATTCTAATTCAATATAAAAGGTCTTCAGCTACTTTCATAAACCTTCACAGACTAACAAGACCCAAGGGGAAAAAATACTGCTAAGGAAAAAAAAAAGAGCTGAAGAAAAGTACTTATGACAAGATGGTGTAGAAAATTAGTGACAGCTGCTTATTCACTGAGCATTCAAAACTTGTCAGAGCAGTCAGCATTTGTCACCATTATCTCAAGACTCAAAATAATCGTGTCTTTTAAGTATTTCATTTTAAACAAAAGAAAACTAAGGCTCAGAAGAGCAGGAAACCTGTTCTAGGTAGCACCTAGCATTTGTCCGTTGTCTAAAATGCAACAAACTCTCCAACACCAGCTCACTGGCAGGGCTGATCTCCACCCCAGGTCTATTTAAATTTCAGAATCTAACGGAAATGGGTAAAGAAAACAAAAAATGGGGGCAGGGTGGGAGTGGGGCCCAACAGGTGGATGAGTCGCTGTTGGATGAGGGCTCATAGGGGATTCCGACAAAATAAACCTAAGGTCAGAGACGGATTGTGTTGGAAGATGCTGGAGTGAACTAGCAGGAAGAGCTGAAATCAAAGACAGAAGTGGCTGAGGACGAGAAAAAAATGACCTACTAAAACAGGAGGCAGTGAAATGACAGTCATTAAGAAATTCTATTTTTGGCGTCTTCAAAGATTTACACAAGTTGACTAAAAAATAGCACATTTTTAAGAAAAGGACAAAAACGTCGCGACAGGGGCTAGGAGGTGAAGGCTCGCAGGGCACCCCAGCAGGCCCCTGCGCCCGCCCGAGGGTGGAAGGCAGCGGGTGGAAGGCAGCGGGCGGGACGCGGAGCCGAAGCCCATCCCGGACCTGAGCGCCCGCCACGCGCGGCGCCGTCCGCTGGTGTGTTGCGCCCTCATTGGCCGGCCGGCGGGAAGTGAGAAACAGGAAGCGGCGGAGGCACCGACCAAGCCGGCGCTGAGGAGCAGCCGGGAAGGGCGGCCGGCGCGCTGTGCAGCCAAGCCCGGGCCCCGCTCGTCCTCCCGGCCCCTGCGACGCGCGGTCGCTCCGGCCCCGCCACCCGGCCGCGGCCACACTCACAGCATGATCCGCGAGACGTGCAGCCGCACCGGGACGCTCCTGTCTTTGAAGGCTGTGGTGATGAAGCAGCCGAAGGTGAGCGCCGCCATCACGCTCAACGAGAAGGCGAACAAGGAGTTCGCGCGCGACAGCACCGTATTCATCGCTACGATCTGTCCGGAGCCCTGTCTCCACACAGACAGCGGGGCTCGCGTTCCGGCGGCGGACCGGCTTCTTCCGACCCGCGCCGCTTCGCGTGCGCACGTTTCGGGTGCGCGCACCAACCCTGCCCCGCCTCCTTTCCGGTCCTCTGACGCGCGCGTGCACACGCCCACCGGGACACGCCCACCACCCGGTGGCTCCGCGCCGAAAGGCGCCACTCAGCGATCAACCCCCCTGAGCCGCAACCAATCAGCGACGAAAACGTAAGGTGTTGGCGCTCCAAAGACCGCCCCCTCCAGTTCTGTCTGCCTCTGCTTCCGCCCGAGTTCGGAGCATTAGTGTGGGTTCCCTGCGTCCAGGTCTAGTTTGCTTAGTCGGAGGTTTGGACTGTGCAGTCTTTAATTTTTATGTGCCGTTCATTTTTTTCCCGTTAGAAACCAGCAGGACGAGGTGGTTTCAGTCTGACCTGATGTGCCGTGTTTGGAATTGGTACGTTACCAAACACCTGGTTATGTTTCCTCTTATAAACTTGGTCAAATTTAGAATTTAAGCTTTTTTGGAGGATCTGGGGAGAGGAAGAAATGAGGCCTCGGAGGTCCCTAGAAGCAGACACAGCCCACCATTCAGTGCCTTTACTGCCCACGTCCAAACTTAATCCAGTTCCTGTTAATGCTTTTCTTTCTTCAGAGTAAAGGTGTTGTGGAGAATGACCGGTGGATGATAAGGTTCATGTTAGCTATTCTAAATATTTGCACTTTGATAGCTAAAAGGGTCACCTCCCAAAACTGTTAGAATCGAAGGCGGCAGTCGTGGAGTTGCTGTACAGTACACATAAAACACATGTAGGCAGCAATCAATAAATACGAAAATGATTTATCGCCTGCTCAGTAACCCGATATCTCTACGTTCTGACTATGCCGTTTCCTGACGTTGAATGTACTGTGTACCTACACTTTTGTTCCTCTCACAGCGTAGTGACTTTTTTAATTATAAAATTATGACTTGGAGGATCCAGTAATACGAAATTAATTTTGAAAAACATTTTGCCTCTATAAACCAAACTAGGTAAAGATCATATGTTACAGACTATGATGGGTGCAAACCAGAAGCTGATCATCTGACCCTGAAGCTGGCTTCTGTTATTATTGAGCTTCTGTTCTTTTGCATCATTCATTGCCAATTAATTTTCCTACAGGGATAAAGACAAGATTATAATTAATTGTTAACATGTGCCTTTAATAGATCTCTTGTTTGAAAATGCAGCACCAATAAGCTCAGGTGCAATGGAGCCAATAAGTGAAAAGTGGATTAATTATATACAGAGAGGTATTTAATGAAGTATAAACCTTAATTTTAGTATTCTAGGCAGCCACACTTTTTGGTGAAGCAAAAATATCTGTGGAATACTTATGCTGCAAGTGATAAGGAGATGTGTAGTGTTCACTTTGTGTTCTCATGAAATCAGAGTCTGAAGTGGAAAAGTATAAATACCTACAGAAGTTATGCAATACTAAGACTTCAAGTGAAAAAGAAACCACATCTGAGTTAATGTGGGACAAAGCAGCATAAGCAAAATAATGCAGGGCCTAAACATTTATACATGTTATTATTACAGGATAACTGGTTAGTGTAGATATCCCAAAATATACAAGTATGGGTACATCTAAGAGATAACTGTATAATTAAAGATTAGCAGCAGTAAAACTGGAAAGGCAAATTGAGGGATTATTGTAGAAATGATGTCACAATATTAGACTTTATATTAAGGAAATTATGAAGTGAGCAAGATCAGGCAGCCGTCTATCAAGTGGAAAAACAGTGCACAACTGAGGATATTGGCAGTGGGACAGAAGGAAGATTTGTTAGGATGTACTTTTCAGACTCAAGGTCTATATGACTTCTGCAAAATATAAAATGAAAGTAGATTATGAAAGCACAATGGAAATTATTGTTAGCACAATAAAGTTTTGAACATTAGTCAATAGGAGGACTAAAAATACAAAGTCCAGAAAAATAAGCAGAGTGGTGATGAGGTAGGAAATGTCTTATTGTGTTGTATTTTTTCCCACTATTTCTTTGGTTTTCTAGATATTTATTTAGTCATGTCGTCTACATTAGATTTGTTTTGCCTTTTTTCTGATTATTGTATATATCATTTATTCATTTCAGTGGCTAATATTTCCAGCATCACCATCATCATAATATTCAGTAATATTAAGGACAGTTATTTGTCTTGTTCTTGATTTAAGCAGAAAAGTTCATATCTACAATATGTAAGATGCTGGATTTGAGAAGGAAATGTGCATGTGTGTGTGTGTATATGTGTGTGTGTGGCAATGTACTGTAAATTGCATGTTAATATTAAGAAAATATCCCTTGATTCTTACTTAATTGGGAGGTTTTGTATTTCTACTTTCACAAGTTGTTTAATTTATACATGTGAAAATTTCCAAAAGGATGTATCATTTTTCTTTTTGACTGTCTAAAATTAATTTCTAATTTTATTTTATTTAGATAAAGAATGCTGTTTATAATTTTGCTAAGGTCCTTCTTTCCTGAACAATGACATTTTTGGCTACTGTAGTTTCCTAGTTAGCCAAGGAAGGTAGATGGCCAGGACCCACAGTGGCTGGCTGAAGGTACAGATGGGGCCAGACCACATACATGCTATGTGTATTTCTATACATACACGTGTTAAAATTTGGTTTATAAATTAGGCACAATAAAGGGTTAATATCAATAACTAATAAATCAAAGCATACAATAAGTATTTATTCATAATAAAAGTTATACGACTATGTTCTCTTTTTTTTTTTCCTTGTGTTCTGACTTTCACTTAAATAAGATGCTTTGCTCCTGCTTTCTGGAATATCCAAATTGCCAGATTTACTACTTTGATGCGTTGGGGAGCTTTATTAATTAAGATAAGGGAAATTTGAATACAGGCACCAGGATACCATGACAGTTGAGCTGATAAATTGAGCTAACTAGTGAAGGACTCGTGAGTCAGTACATACAGAGCACATGCACTGGAAAAAACAATGATTCATGTCTTGAACAATAGGGAACCAAACAGAATAAGGCTTCATCATTATGTAGAATGGAGTGCAATTTTTAAACTAATGAATTATTTATTTCAAGAGTTTTCCATTTGATGTTTTCAGGTCTTGGTTGACCACAGGTAACTAAAACAATGAAAAGATAAATTGTGAATGGGTGGGTTGGGGACACAAATGTGTATTTGAAAGCTAATGTACTTTTTATTAATGGTGCAGGAATTTGTTTAATACTTATGTCTGCCATATTCATTATATAATTTATGTCTATTATGTCTTTAGTAATTTTTTTGTAATAGTGATTTTCTTGAATTATAATGGATGTGTTAAACTAATATTAATGTGTGTTCTGTTTTCTTTTTTACATAGTTTGCCTTACGAGTCATTAAATATTTGGTAAGCAAACATTAATAACTGTTACCTATCTATTATGAATGGTTCATTTTTAAATTAAATTGTAACTTACTAAATACACCAAGATTGCATAGAAGGAAATTAAGACCATGATTTATCTGAAGTAATACTACAGAGCTGAAAATTTAGAACTTTTAAATTAATATCCTAAACTGGTCACAATATTATAATGAGAAGAACAATCTCTATGTTTACTCTATACTTGAAAAATTAGGGTACAGTCAAGTGGAGAACATATGTCTAACTATATTTTTGAAATACAGGAAGAAACCTAGAAGAAAGATAGGGTTTAGCTCTATTTGCAAATAACTGTTTTTCTATAGTATTCAGTTAAAGAGAAGGAGGAAGCATAAGTCAGTTTCTGAGGAAAAACTTTAAAGCTGTGTGCAGGTGGACAGCTAAGCTATTTTAAGAAGGGATAAGCCTAAGAGGATAGCCATTCCAGTGAAGTATGTTGTTGCTAAGAGTATCTACAGAGCCCAGGAAGTACTGTGCTGTGAAAGGAGAGTTCTGGAGCATGCTTTAAGTCTGGTATAGTAAGGTCTCAGATTCAAAGTAGTTTTCTGGAAAGTATTATATATTATAGTATCCATTTGAAGAGTCAGTGTGTATTCTTATATTTTCCCATCTCTTTCAGTGCCCAGAACACTGAATTTTGCACATTACAAATGCTGAAAAAAATAGTTCTTACTAAATTGAGGTATTTTGAATCCATAAACCATAATATTTTGAAAAATTCCCATGTAAAAAAATGCATGTCATACATAGGTAACAACCACTTTAAAATGCTACAGTAGATATATAAACCAAGCATAAAGTACAGAAAGCTTGAATGCTGGGCTAATAAGAGTGAACAGGATGTGGGGAGTCTGATGTTCCCATTTCTTGCTTGGCCCCCCATGTTAAGAATTATCGTCTGGGCCCCTACGTACTATACAGATGTTCTCCCAACACCTAATGCAGTCCTATAGATGGGGCTTTTCAGAGGTGTGTATATCTAGGGTGTTTTGATGCTGGGATTAAGGTTGCATGATTTCTAAATTAGTCCAGTGACTAGTTTTCCACATTTCTGCGTTTGGAAAATGGGAAGGCCCACCTTGCATGTGGGAAACACCACCTAAATGGAGAATAGCCTGGAAAGGAGAAAAGAGAAAAGAGGCTGCTGCTTGCTGCTCCCTGCCTTCTGCCTGCCAATCCATGAACTATTCCTCTTCTGAGATCCCCTGATATCATACCACCTTGTTTTTGAACCAGCCAACTATGGACTATAACCTCTACAAACTGAACTGAAATAAACCTTTCCTTCTTTAATTTTGGACAACAGCTATTTGTTTCAGCAACAAGAAAAGTAACTAAGACAACATCATTCAGGAGACAAATAACAACCCTAGCAAGCCTTGAGGTTTTTTAGGTCACTTC
Organism: Ctenomys sociabilis; assembly: GCA_004027165.1. Classification (NCBI taxonomy): domain Eukaryota; kingdom Metazoa; phylum Chordata; class Mammalia; order Rodentia; family Ctenomyidae; genus Ctenomys; species Ctenomys sociabilis. The sequence continues at coordinate 3,961 of PVKA01021123.1, read as the reverse complement.
ATGTCATGACCATGTAGGTTTTCAATAGTTAAGTAATTTCCTAAGAAGGGATAGGACTGCCAACTGATGGACCACTAAGAATAAAACTATGGCAGTAGATTTTGTTATAGGTAGCAATAATGGTGTTTTGCTTTTCAAAGTTGTTTAGCTAAAGATATAATCACTAAAGACTGGTAAATAGACCATGCCAGTTGCAGTACTTTTAGGAGTTCTATGCTTGTGAGTCTCAGAAAGAAATGGAAGGGAAAACATTTTCTGGATAACCTACACCAAGACCAGAGTGCCAGAAGGAAGGGAGGTGCTGGCATAAAACACATGGTTTCTGCATTTTAGACACTGTTACATGTAGAGAGAGTTTAGGGGGCAGTTTATCAACCAACTTCCCATATGACCCAAGGACAAACCTCACAAGCAAACTTTTCTGGAGATACTAGTCTCGAGCCTGTTGTACTTTACAATCTTGTTGCTTTCAGATCATTTTATTTCTTTTGAAGTTTTCTCCAAGAATAATTCTTGTGACATTGCAGTTCAAGAATATAATTTTGTTCCAGTACATGTCCTTCACTTTTTTCTCTTTATCTCTTACAATAAGTCCTTTATTTCCTTTGTGAGATTGATTCTTTTTTTTTTTTTTAATGTAAAGGTATACAGGGTCTCACTACACAGATCAGACTCATAGCAATCCTCTTTTCAGCCTCCTGAGTGCTGGAATTATAGGCACGTGCCACCACAACCAGCCCAGTCTCATTTGCCATCTCAGCACACCTTGGGACTTGAATCCCCTGCCCCTCCATCTGCCTCAGCAGGTGCTTTAATCTGCTGAGCTATCTGGCCAGCCTGAGATTGATTCTTAAGTATTTCATTTTTTGGATGTTATTGTGAAGGGCATGGTTTATCCAATTTCTCTCCCAAAATGTGCTCATTGTTTGTGTGCAAAAATGCTATTGATTTATGAATGTTGACTTTGTATCCTGCTATGCTACTGAAGTTGGTTTTTAAATCTAGAAGTCTCTTGGTGGGGTTTCTGAGGTCTTCTTTGTAAAGTATCATACCATCTGCAAATAACAATTTCATTTCTTCCTTTCCAATCATTATTCCTTTTTTTTCCTGTCTCTCTTATCTGATTGCTCTCTCTGGCTAATGTTTCTAGAACTATATTAAATAGGGGTGGTGATGGTAGACATTTTTATCTTGTTCTTGATTTTAAAGTTAAGGCTTTCAGTTTTTGTCCATTTACTATTACATAGGCCGTTGGTCTCTCATATATGGCTTTTATCAGGTTGAGCTATAGACCATAGATTCCGATTTTCAGTAGGGTTTACAATAAATTGCCTATTTGGCTCAGAGCCACTCAGATGGAGCTAATATGTTTATTGAGTGGACTAGAAGACACTTAGAGAAGCCAATGGTAGCCGTGGACCCCTTTCTGTAGTAGTTTACTGAGCAATTTATATTTCACACCTCATCCTTCAATCATATCACTTTCATATCTCAATTTTGCTCTTTGGCTCTTCATTCTTTTCTCAGGATCTCTTTGCTCAGACTTGCTTTTTGAACAGAATCATAATTTTCATACTCACAATGTTTTGAAGATTTCTATAAAACCTAGGAAAGTTCAGTCCCATCGTATTTTTCAGTGGAGTAGTGTTTTTACTATTATTGTTTGTTTTAATCCCAATTCCTACTAATATAAAGTGAATCTTTTCTTGAGATTGCTATACTTATCTTATAATTTGCACTGCTGTATGTTGTTCTCATCCCTTACCTACCCCTGTGTTACCAGTGACCATCTGAGCCCCTACCAGAGTGTGAGTGTGAGTGGGTACCTTATTCTAGCTTCTTGACATCAAGTTACCTGCCCAATCTTAACCTCCCATCTTCCATTTCAACACACATACTAGAAATGGTCAGGAAATGTTTTTATTGTTCATTCTTAAGCAAAGAGCAACTTCATAGCTTTATCACCTAATGTGACATCTGTAAAGGAAACAAATTAGGCAAAATCTGTTATAATCACGTATATTCTTTGTATGAACCTATTGTCATTCTCATATTCCATGTTACATATGCAAAAGCTGAAAAGAATTTAAAATCACTGCATTAATGTAACTAGAAAAATCATTTATAAAAGCATATACTATATGTACTATGTATTATTTTGGTACTGAGAATAACAAAATCAGTAATCCATAAGTAAGTTTTTTACTTGGTAACTTTTTGTTTGAGAACATAGTGTAGTTTGGGCTGGCTTTGAACTCACTGCATAGTCCAGGCTGGCCTAAACTTGCAGTATTCCTCCTACCGCAGCATCCTGAGTGCTGGGATTACACGGGATTCACCACAGCTCTTTACTTGGTATCTTTAAAACAAAGTACACAAAGAATCTGAGTCCTTCATGTCTTTTCTTTGAAAGGTCTTTTCTAGAAAACAAAAGTTATTTTAAAACAATTTGTTAGACTTTCACCTTCTGGGTACTAGACTATGTTCATTGTGTTTTGCATTTCTGTGAATCACTATTATACATCTATAAATATGTTGGAAGAAATTATAAGCTGTTATTTAAATGATGTGAACAAATTATTAAAAATAGAGATTCTTGAAACAAACTCTGCTTGTTATAATCAACTGACATATCATGGGAGTAGGTTAGAAGGTGGATGATATTCAAGGAGAGGGCAGGGAAGAAAGAACTTGTGACCTGGGGGGGAGATCTGCTAATAAATGCCACAAAAATACTTCAGCCACATGCACTGATTTGACTATGTAGTCAGGCAGTGTGCCCAAGTCGTGTAAGTATAGCTGTCATCAGGCTGTAATCAGTCATTAGGCCGCAATCGGCCTGTGAAGTCTTAAAAGTGAATTCAAACAGCATGTGTGTCTGTTGTTCCTTTCGGTAATACATCATTTTCCCATTTTATGCGCATAGTAAATTTTATGAAAGTTTTCCACAAAGAGATTCAAAGTGATTCCAAAACGTATGATGGTCCCTAGACAAAAGCAACAAATTTCTTCATTGTGTTTTCAAGTAAAGATAAAAAATTAGCTTTTAATCAGCTTACGACCCACTTTGTCTTCATTTTTTCAACTGAGCTTTTGTTATAGGTGCAGAGAGGGAGTACATGACACTTGGCCAGTTACAGCTCCACAAAGCCTCTCCTTTGGTGCCTTAAAGGAAACTTACAGTTCTTCCATGAGGCTTAGAGTCCATGTTTTCAAAGTAAGAGTTACTTCTGTTTGTAACAAATTTTAAGTTATTAAAGGATTTGAGAGTTTTTAAAATTCCACATGTTGATAACAGAGATCTGAGAATGTATTTGACCTTCATTTATAAGAGAATAATCCAGAGTTGGGAAACTTATAACAGAAGATGCATGTTAATTAAAGTACTTCGATACAGGCTATCAGCCATCAGCAGGTAGTCACTACAAGGCTCCAGGGTACTAGGTTAGATAATTCCAGAACGGTATGGCAAAAAAAAAGAAAAAAATTGTGGGTGTACATAGCTCCTCACTGGGGAGCTAAAGAAGGCAAAGCTTTCACTGGCTAGGATCCCAGAGCCCAGCAGAGGATCTTTGCTGATTATTGATGCTACTGAAATATTCCTTGATCCAGGCAGGTTGAGCATGTAGCTCTGAAATTGAATCTAGGTTAGAGGAAGAGAGGAAGTTCTCCATCAGATACAGGACCCTGAGCTGTATGACCAGAGAGAGAAGATATGGGGGGACTGGGAAAACAATATTAAATAACATTAATTCCATTTTAAAATAAAATATCAATGATTAGATTATATGAATGAATCAGATTTCAAAGTTGATTATAAGTCTTAAAAATTTACAAATTAAAAACCAGTAAAGTGCATTTTTAGCTCTCCCAATTATTCTAAAATCTGCTTTGAATATCTGTGTGTAATATTTAAGTGATTATATAATCATTCAATGAGTCATCCAAAAGTGAGTTTAAA
>PVKA01021122.1:0-39177 GCA_004027165.1 Ctenomys sociabilis | reverse complement strand
AAATGTTTTTTTCTTTTTTTCTTTCATTTTTGGTGGTGCCAGGGATTGAACTCAGGAACTTGCACTTGTCAGGCAAGTGTTTAAACCACTGAGCTATATTCCCAGCTCCCTGTTATCTTGTTGTTATTTTTCACATGACTTTGATGAAAATATTTTTCACAGTTGGATAAAAAAATTAATATGCTCTTTTAACAGCTGATATAAAATATAATATGGCTAGTATATATTGTTCTGAATAAATTGAATTATCCATAACCCAGGTAATAATATAGTTTGGCTTATAATTACTCAGTCCTGCCTTTGTGGCATGAAATCACCTGTAAATGCCATGAAAAAATTTCAATATAGTTATGGTGCTGTGAAAATTTATAGGCCCTGAAATTTGAATTTTCATATGACAAAATATCACTCTTCTTGTAAATTTTTGCAGCCCATATGACATACAAAAACATATGATAGGCCTCATTAAGTTTGCAGAACTTTGTTTTAGTATATGTGATGTCCAGTGATCTTAAGAAATTATCTATTCATATCCTTAACTATGTGAAAATGGATTAGAAGAGACTATAATATCAGATAAGATAGAGACAGACACTGGAAAACTTTGGAATAACAAGAAAAAGTATTTTAGTAAATGAACTTATCAAGAGATTTCTTTCTTAATATTTATGCAAACAAACTATACACACACACACACACAATCATAAGACCTGGTAGAAACAAGTTAGATTTACCTAGCAGAGATGTATGGCAGGAATGCAGAAGGCAAAGCAAGCAGAAGTGAGTGCTTAGTATACTTCTCTCCTTATTCAAATATCAAGTAGGAAAAATCTTGACTCGGAGTTACCTTTTTGAATTGTGAAAGAGATGAAGAATCAACAACACTTGATAAGCAATTAGATTTAAGAACTAAGCTAACAGAAATAGCTGAATAAGACAGCAGTTTTATTGAAGCCCACAAGTGGGATGTAGGAGGAAGAGAAAGTGGAAAAGAAGTCATATGGTGAATGCAGAGCTTTTTCAGACCAAGTGACTGAACACATTAACTTTCAGTTTTCTCATAAAAATTCACAGGGGAGAACTTGCCAAGGATTTCGCTTTCCCATAAATTGTTATTTTAGATATGATATCATGATCAGGTAAGTTTGCTAATGATCAGAAATTAAATGAGCTCATTTTCTGACCTCCACTTCAATGAGAAAATAAGAAAACATTTTCAAAAAACTACAGATGAAGCTGAAGCTGCGATCATTTAATAAAGGAAGGAGTATGGAGTATATACATATATTTCTTTTTATTCTGTTATATAACGGGAGAAAACTGATTTGTTTGGGTCCAATTTTATTGATATTGCTTGTAACACATTTAAGGATGTATTACCCTGGTAATTACACCCCATTACCCTGAACCACTGAGAACTTGCATAACTCAACACGCAGTACAAAACCCAGTTTCTTGTTCATCATATCTTACTCTTTTGTAGAGACCTGGTGCCTCCTTTCAGTTCCCACATGGTAGGCTTTTTTTTTCTTTTAATTAATCTTTTATTTATTTGTTTCGTACAGGGTCTCACTATGCAACTCAGAGTCATAGTGATCCTCCTGTCTCAGCCTTCTTAGCACTAGGTTACAAGTGTGTACCTCCACACCTGGTTTCAGTGGCTGGCTCAATGTGGGGCCAGTATGCAGTTCCAGGGATCAAACTCAGGTCTTTGCTCTGGCCAGGCAGGTGCTTAGACTGCTGAGCTATCTTCCTGGTCCCCTACATGGTAGATTTTTAATCGATCAGTTGGGGAAAAGTATTGTGTCTGTAAGAAATAATCATGAACCGAATCTGGGATCTAGTTTCATTTCCCAAAGAAAACTGTTCTTCTTAAAATAAAGCATTACTCTAAGCATAGTGGAATTACTTTGAAAAACACATTACCTATTTTCCAATGGGTGGAGGTAGCTTGCAGCATGCTAAACCTATTAGCTTGTATTTGGTAGTTGTCACATGAGGGTATGTCAAATAGTTTAGGTCCCTGTGGGTTGTGTTGTAATTTGCCCAGTCACCTCCCATGCCCCTTCCAAGAAACACAAGCATCTCTCTTTGTTTCCAGGTAACAAAATCATGTCTGTCTGTCTCTCTCCTGGTGCACAACATCTTTATGTCTTATCAGTGCATTTGAGGGATAGTAGTATGTAGTTGGCAGAGTAAAACACCTTCTAACTCATATAAGAGGACAACTAGTAGGTTGACATCTAAAAAGTTGATTGTAGGGAAGAATCACCAGAAAGTTTGTTATATGCATCTTTTAATGACTTTTTTTTTAACCTAGAAAGCATAAAAACATACTAAACTTTTAGTGTAGGATACAACACAAGGCTGTTTTGAATACCAGGAAGAGACATATGAAGGGCAAATGTGATAAACCATAGAGAATACAAATCTGATGAACCGTTCACTTGGTAGTTATGGAGTAACTATAGTGGATTTTCATAGACTCAGTTCATTATTTCTTTCTTCTGATTAAATATCTTTGAAATTATCTATGTGTTGAGAATCTGAGACCTAGGGATCAGTCGTGATCATGTGGCCAGTGCATATCGCAGTACCTGACATATATAAGCTAGTTCTCAATTATTTTTTGGATGAATAAATTAGCAGGCATTTGAATCAATATCTACTCCAGTGGGGATGAGGGTAGTATGCAGATTCTCCATGGCTTTGCAGGACAGGATTCTAGATCACTACTTCCATTCCATCAGGAAAGCATCTTTACCTTCATATCGCTATGGGCGTGGTTTCTTTAGTACTTACAAAACAAAATAGAAAAGCTATTTTCAGGATGCATTTATGTTGCTTTTAACAAGCCCAGCTAACCAGGTGCCATGATCTGTAACATGACTATCACTCTCAACAGAGTTAAAATGACTGCAGGTTTAAAAACGATCAGCTAGTTATGGTATTTCTCTACACGAAGTCAGGTGAATTTTCTGGGCAGCTGATCCTCTACATGCACTTCCTTTTGTGTTACTCCTATCCTTCCAATCTCTCCACGTTTTTCAAAATGCGACAGTGCTTGTAAGCTAACTTACCTTTGGCAGTCAGATTCTCCCACTACTGTATTTTGTAACACCTGCACTTTTCTTCATAAAAATGGTAGCTGTTGATCCAAAATAGTTGTATTCCCAGAACAAGAATGACTCCCTCCTGCAGTTCATGTAAATTTCACAACTTTTAGAAATTTTAATGACAAACTTTCCTTTTTTTTAGGGTGTTTGGTACAGGGTCTCACTATGCAGCTCAGACTTGTAGTGATCTTCCTGTTTCAGCCTCCCCAGTTCTAGGATTACAGGCATGTGACACCACACCTGGTCTCAGTGGCAGGATCAACGTACCCAGGAGCAGTTTAAAAATTCACATTATAAAGATGTAAGGAAGTCTAAATTCTCCAAGGAAGTATTGAAATGATATTATCATGCAGATCACAGTAAAATAAAATAGCTTTAAACAAATGCTTTTTTTCCTTCCTAAAACTGCTGATATATCATCTTACTCTTTATGGACTGATTTGCGAAAGGACATTTATGGATGTAGGAATGAAAGGATGAAAAGGAACATTTCACACCGACTTCCATCCTGCCCTTAACATTTTTTCTATCATGTGCAGTGGCCATCAGAGCCATGAATCTAGTAATTCTTAATTCTCCTCGATCTTTTTTCTTTTTTACCTTTCTATCTTGGACTTGAAGACCTCCAACAGGAGGCTTTCTGAGTTTTCTTAATTTCTCTCAATTTTCTGTTTTCAAATCTTGTTTGTTTATCCTACAGAAGGACTTTTGATTTCCTTTATCAGAATAGACTCATTTATTGTACACAGTGAAAATCCCTATCAAAATTTCTTTCCGAAGTTCTGACCTCTTTTTATATTCTAATTCTCTATACACAAACACCAGCAACAATCTCTACTCAAATGTTGGGTTGGCATCCAAATTGAAATGATCTCTTTTCCAAATAACTACATCACCTATTTACTCAAGGTTCATGCATTTCTGTGCTATCTCTACCTGCTCAAGGAGACTTAAAGCTTAGAGGACACACTGATTTCTCATTTTTCCTTGCTTCCTGAATTCTAGGGTGAACACGTTGACTGATTATTGAGTGCCTGCCTTGTTTCATAATACGCCCTGGAGAGTTCAGCCTGTGGAGTCTTTCTTCCTCATCTGGAAATGGTCTTAATTGACTGAGTGGAAATGGAAGATGTTATGAGGAGAGAAAAATCAGGAGATGGGAGCATTAATAATCAGGTTATAATTTGTATTAGGGCTTAAAAAGAGTTGGATTTTTCCAGACAAGAAAAGAAGAGAATAAAACTCACTTCAGATTTTGATTTTTGGATAGATGGTCATACTATTATTCCTACAATGTCCTTTTTCATTACATCACACTGTACTCTCAGACACGTACATGAATGGCAACTTGCTTAATATTTTTATTCAAAAGAAATTATCAAAGTATGTGTGTATGTGTGTGTGTGTGTGTATAAGTTATAATCTCTATCTTGTTTTTATTACCATTAGTATTTCCTGTTATCATTTGTACAGTATTTGGTATGAAATAAGTGTTTGAAATATATTTGCTAAATTAATGAAAAATTGTTTTGGAAAATGTGTTGTTTAGGACAGCAGAAAATGCACTTTATTTTTATTTTTATGTATTTAGTACTGGGTCTATAGGGTCTCACTAAAGACTCATAGTGATTACCTCATTTTCAGCCTCCTAAACCCTGGGATCACAGGTGTGGCCCACCACGCCCAGTCTCAATCACCTCTGCAGCATACCTGGGGGGGTGGGGCCGGCATGAAACTCTAGGAATCAAACCCTGGCCACTGCACGCTGCCTAAACAGGTCCACTGAGCTATCTGGCCAGCTCAGACAATGCTCTTTATACAGTGAATTCCAATTTAATCAGGGTTTTGCTGCTATATGAGTCACATTGATAGATGAGCCAAGAACTGATCCTAGGATTATTCTTGTTTAATTCTTATTTTATTTGTACAAACTTATGGAGGTCCAAGGGATAATACACCTACATGGTATGTGAGCAAATGTGCTAAGGAGCAAAAATGATTAACATTTTTATTAAACAAAAATTCTTTTAGGCTGACCTATCATAGTTTTAGATATTTATAGGGAGCAGTGTGGTATTTCAATGCATATGTACGATGGATGCTCATCAAATCATGGTAAGTAATGTTTCTATCTCATTATTTCCCTGTATTTGAGGCCTTTGAGCTCTGCCCTTCTAGTTGTATATGAGCCCTATGATGGGTTATTGTACATTCTAGTGTTTCCATTGTTCTATAAAATACTAGATTTTATTACTTTTACCTCACTCTGCTCAGGTACTTGTTATATAATCTTCTCCTACTCCTTTTTCCTCCAATCCCTCCCACCCTCTAATAACCACAATCACGTATTCTCACTGACTATTTGTTAACCTCTTTCTACATAGACAATATATTGAACCTGTCCTTCTGCCTCAGTCTTTCAACATTTGACAAATAATGCCTAAGCATAAATGGAATGTAAGTACACCAGGTCCTTGTAGCCAGAAATGATCAGCCTTTTCACAGGTGATCCCCACAGTACATGGGATGGCCTATTATTCTAGGATGTTGTTAGTCATTAAGAAGTGAAGTTTAATCCCAAGTGACAATTCAATTACAGTGATCAACAGATGCTGGGGTCTTCATTTTCTCCTAATCTTTTGCACTAGGTTTTTCTACTTGTGAATAAGACTTGCTTCATTGTCAAACTTAAGAAAAATTTGATTTTTCCTGATTTGCTCACTGAAATATTTTGTGGCCATAGAAATAAATACACTATATTTAATATATGTTGAATATTTGCAATACACTATCTATTTTACATATATTGCTTCACTTAAGCTTTATAGCCACCCACTGAGTCATTCATCCCATTTTATGGTTAGTTATTATTTGTTACATTGTACATTATGGTCAAAAACTGTGAATTATTTGAACTTATATTTGAGTATCACTGTTGTGTCATTGTCTAAACTCTAGATCTAGTATTTCAGATAACAGAATTGGGTTGTTACAGATTCTTCAGTCTTAAAGATGCTAAATTTTCATTGCAAATAGTCCAGTGGAATATATTTAGCGAAAGGTATAATATGTATTTTCTCTTAGAAGTCAAGTTTGGGTGTTCAAGAAAACATGAGAATTCTTCCTACCTATATAATATTTTGTCAATTTCAGCTTTGATTAACATGTCACTAATACCACAGCTATTTGAGAACTTGTAAAAAAGGCCTTAGTAGTTTTGCCTCTAATATGAAGCAACCATGTTGGAGTTTTCTTTTTCTCTTCTCATTGAATTAATGTGGCATTTTCATTTTACATGCACATATTCATGGAGAACCCAGTGCTCGACCTTGGTATTGCCCCTCCCTGCCACTCGTTAGCACAGTGGTCTCAAAGAAAATTTTGTTGAAAAAAATCCCTGTATACCCTCCCCTTTGTCTTTTTGAGTATTATATACTTAAGTGATAAGAGTCTTTAGGAAGATTCAACACTCTAACTCTGCTCAGTACAACAGGATTTGCACATCATTTACCAGTCTCCCCTCCGTTCTCCCGTCTGGTGCCACAGAGAACAATAACTCCAAATGGGCTCAGTGCCTGGGGGCTGATTACTGTCCTGCACACCATTACGGGTGACCTTCTCTTGTCCCTGGGTTAGAGGTGACAGGCGACTTCCAGGTATCCATGGCAAGGCCATCTGTTATTATTCACTTGTAAGACGAGTACTATGTTAAGATTCAGAAAGACATCTGGAAACATTTCTTAAATGAATGTACAATGAATCATTTTCTACATGAACTCACTTTAAAAGATAGATGTAATATCATTATTTTTACAAATAATTTATGGAATTTTAGACATTTTTAATGATCAAATCTTAAAATCCAAATCAACTCATCAAAAAATAGGAATCAGGTAAACTTAAGTCCACAGCATTCCTAATTAAAATGTAAAACAACTCGATACCAATTGCCCCTGTGTTCACATGAAACCAAATTGGCTGCTTTTTTTCCCTGTCCTCAGTGAATTCATCAAATTGGAACTAAATTACTTGCTTGATCATTATATGTGCATCACTTGCATTGCACAAGGAGTGTCATTCATGCTTGAGTTTTCAGGGAATGGAATACACTTAGCCCTGTGGAACTGCTGTCACTTTCGCTGTGTCCCACACAGTCAGCCTGGCGCCGTGCTACCACAGCCAACACTGTGTCTCTGAATAGCTGTGGAGATGGAGAAGGACTTACAGGGAGTACTCTCTGGACCAGGGGCTAGCTCCGTGGGAGTAAAGAGTGTTTTGACCCATAACGTCTGCATTCCCTTCTTTAAAGCTTCTAATTCTACCCTCTAAGCATTGCAGTTTTTACATAGTGCAAAATAGAATAAATTTCTATCACAGGCTTTGAAGAGTAGCCATTGCAAAAATGCTCTTTTCCTGGCTGTGCATTCTCTCTCTTAGATGTGAGATGTAGAGATGGTTTTGCATTTCCTTGACAAAGGAAGTACTTCTCCAACCCCACTAGTTACCTCTCTGACTAATGAATGATCACCTGTCTATGACACCCTTTCCTCTTCAAGTACATTCTATATTGAAATACTGCTTTACACAACCTTTGCTTGGTTCTGCGTCTGAAATACTAAAACATCATCAGTTTTAATGAAATAGTCAACCTAGTACTTGAAGAATTTATATTTATGGCCCACAGACTAGCCACCCTCCAACAGAAGCTAGGTGATGCATTTCTAGGACTTCAAATTAATCCTTTTCATTACAGGAGTAGGTACCCATGAAAATGAATAGAAATTGCTGATCTCATTAAAGGCTGAATTGAAACCAATTCTAATGGTGGCAGTAGCTACAACCTGTGATAATTTTCCAAGCTACTATATGAGTTAAGTCCTATAATTACTTTTTAAAAATCTAAATAGCATAATTTTAGGTTGTATTGTATTTTTATGTGTATATTTGTATGTGTGTTGGAAGACTAAGTATGGGGATGTATTTAAATAAACTTGAATTTTAATTGGGTTGGCTTGGATTTTATATTCATGGGGCTTTATAGATGTCTTTTTACAGACAGAACTTTTTCCTGTAATTCCTTTTGATTCTCATTCTCATTTTGAGAGACTGATCCTTAGATTATGACTCTCGTTATAAATGCACACTATGCTAGAGGGCTATTTTTATGCTCACAGACACAAATCATTCTGGGAGTTTAATTTCTCATCCATAGTTTGAAACAAAATTTTAAATTTAAAAAGATGAAGACATTTGTCCTTGCCCTAGGGCCTCGATTTAAGATTTAGACAGAAGGTTAAATATCAAAACTTTAATATAAATCAAGTGCATGCATTTCTGAACAAAGGTCTGGCACCATCTGCACAGGGCATTGATTCCTTTAGCTAGAGGGCTGGAGAGTCTGTTTACAAAAGAATACACAATTTAAACAGAACAAGTGCCCTTCTATCAACTAAAAGAAAAGAGTCATGTTCATTTGTCATTACAAGCACACCGTTTCCTTTTTAGTAAGCTAATGCCCTTCCTTAAAAGGAGATTAGTTCTGTAAAGTAGAGAGAAATTGGAGCTGGCAGGCAGCATCTCAGTCTCAGATTTGAAAGTCTCTGAAAGCCTGAGTTCAAACCCAGTCAGAATCTCTTCCCACCAGATAATATTGGTAGATCCATATTATCCACCAGGTTTATTTTGGTATTATGTCCACATGCCTTTTCCTAATAACATGCTGCATGTAAACAGACATCAATTCTCAGTAGGCAGTGTGGAGACCTGTTGGTTAATGCAGTAAAAAAGCAAGCACAAAGACCACAAGGGAAAGAAATTAATCTTCAGATATGACAGGAAGGGTCATTCCTTGATTTTAGCTAACGTCTGTCCTCTACAAGAAGATGACCCCGGTTTCTTTAATAACTTACCCTCAAAATTAGATGCACTGGGTAATTATCTTGATAGAGAATTTAAATTCAGTTTTGCATAGATGAATCTCATACTATGAACACAAGGATAATAATAGGGCAAGGAGCATTTAAATATTTATGCAGATTCTACTCCAATTTATATTTGGAAACTTTACAACAACCCTGCTAGAATGTTTCTCTTCTCACTACAAATAATTTCTAGGACTTTATAAGTGAATATGTTAGTGTAGAAAAGCAGCCTAAAAGCTGAGTGACCTTACAGCTTTGAGTAAAGACAATTCTTTTAAACTAATTTATAAGTCACAATCAGGGAATTGGCTGAGAATAATCAAATGCACCATCAGTAAATTGAAAACTGTTTCAGGTGTTTCAATGCATTGAAATGTATGTACTACTGATACTAAACTCAACTATTTTAATATTTCTTTAACAGCTTTGAAGCCCTTTATAAAACTGGCAGCAATTTAGGATCTTCATTAGTAGCATTGCAATCTGGGGAAAGAAATGAGTTGGGAAGCTTTGAAGCTACTTGAATACAAGATAAATACCTGATTGTTAGGTTAATTTATTTTGCATCAACCAGGGATTTCGACTTCCTTTCAGTGAGGTATCCTGAAATGTATTATTGGATTAATGATACTGCTGCCGTCCTTTTCATAATATGTATCTATATAGTCTAGGGAGGTATTTATATATCCATCAAGAAGCAGTTAACAAAAACAAAAGTAGCTTGAAATGACGTAAAAATGTGATGTGAAATTCAAAGGAGAAAAGAGAATGCTGTGTTCAACTCTGGCCTTAAAACAAACTACCTGAGTGGTTTGGAACACAAAAGTCTGAGTCCCGTTTTCTGTGTCTATAAAACATAGCCCACAGCACGTTTGCTGGCTGCGGGGGTTGAGGGAACAGCGCTCGGGGTCTGCTTCTGCTCTCCTCTCATTGCCCTTTCAGCTGACAGAGTGGTTAAAGTGCAACTGTTCTTCTCTGCCCAGCCTACTTTAAAGGCCTCTGAAGAGATGGCTCTCTCCATTTCTCACTTCCTGGGTGTTGCTTGAGAAGGGATGCCAGCCAGTAGGTCAGGCAGAACTTCACAGATGTGTGGCCTCATGATTTATTACATGAGGCGCTGATAAGACCAAAGCAGCGGGCAAAGAAAAATAGCGTGCTGTACCTGGGAGCTCAGTTGAACTTCGAGATACAACATGGCCTTTTTATTCTTAATTCAGATTTTTTTTTTTTTTTCATCAGGACCCTTCGGTTGTGTTTACAACATAAATTTCTTCTTAATTTGTTTCGAAACCTATCCTTTAGCCCTTAGTTGGTCTAAATGTGATTGAAGCCTGTACTTCACTCTGAGTTTAATCACCATTATGAAAGTATCACCATACAGATGGGTATTACTAAAGCCAAAAATGGGGGTGAGATCGACACTGGGCGGTTCTGAACATAATCACCTGCCTTGTTTATAGTTCATTTCATCTTTTGTGGTTATAAAGATACATCATCAATTTCTTACTGACTCTCTGCTTCACCCTATTGTTATTTGTACAGTTTTTATATTCTTATTAGAGCTGTATAGTTTCATAGGAATTTGTACATTTAAATTTACAGCTTTTTCTAGAGAATTTTGGTTCTCTTTTTGGGGCTGTTCCAGTATAATAGCTTTCTATTATGAACCTTCCCTGCTCAGTGCTTCTACTTCTCCCACAAACGTAATGAGTATTTAGTGAACAAGTAGGAAAAGTTTAATTGTTGTGTAACCAATATAATCTTTATCTTTGTCCTGGTCAATAAGCACCAATACTATTTTCTAAATGGAAATATCACAATAAATTAATTTTGGACTGATATGCAAGGGAAATTAGAAACTTGTAGTGCTATCTACAAGTGATTTCATGGTATTTGCATTGTTTTTATAACAGCCAAGATATGAAAAAAAGTCTAGATGAATAAAGACATTTTGCTACATGCATATGGAGTGGAATATTATTCAACTTTTAAAAATGAGAGCTTGTTCGATCCCCGGTACTGTGTGCTGCGCTGGCCCTTCCTCTGGGTACACTGAGCCAGTGACTGAGTCTGGGCACCCCTGTAATCCCAGCACTGGGGAGGCTGAAATCAGGAGGATCATCATGAGTCTGAGCTGCATGGTGAGGCCCTATACAAAAACAAAACAAAACAACACAACAACAATAACATCAAATGAGAGCTTGCCATTTCAGTGGTTGAGTGTCATTTAAAGCAAGACATGGAGAAATAATATATGATCTCTTTAAAGAGTAAAATCTAAAAACTAAAAGTCAAGAAAGCTGATACATAGAAACAGAATGGAATGGTGATCAGCAAGGGATTGAGAGAATAAGAAAGACCAGCATACTCAAATTTATTATTCTGTAAGTTTAAAAAATCTAGAGATAAAATTTCTGCATGATTGTAAGTTAATAATATATTGTTTGCAGACATTTTTATAAGAAAAATTTTCTTAGAAATTCTATATTTTGGGGCTAGTGAGATGGCTCAGTATAATAAACACTTCCCTGGCAAGCGCAAGGGTCTGAGTTCAATCCCAGGATCCACCAAAAAATAAAAATAAATAAATAAAATAAAATAAAGAAATTCTATATTTTGGGGCATTTATAACACAAAAATAGTGTCTGTGAGAAATTTGGATGTTTAGAACGTTCATCTGTACTACTCATGTATTCATATTATATATCTGTACACACACATATGTCTCAAATCATCATGTTACACATTCAACTTACATAATAAAAAGTATAAAAATAAATCTTGAGTATTAAAAAGAAAAGGAAAAAGTAAATGAAAGAGAATGATGTGTAGTCTACAACTCTGTGAGAGACATTGTAATAGACTCTATTGTAATACACTCCTATCTACCTCTAATGTACCCAGAACCATTCCTTAATGTGATAGTGAATTGTTTTGGGTGTCAGTGACAGCAAATAGTGCATTATGGCACACATGCCATAGCTTAACATCTATCACATTTCCAGACAGAAATGTCTTCCCAGTCTTCTGTCATCTGGTGTATCCTCTTCCTTTCACTTTTCCCGTTACATTGCATTCCAGTGCTTAGAGTATCCACATGGACTTGCAGAATGCTTCTCACTGGGGAAAAGGAAGGAACTTAGTAGGCAGGCTTTCCATCTTCGGTGGCCAGGAGTGGGATAACTGAGATTATTTTCTTGTTTTTATTTTAATTTTCACATCTGTAAATTTCAGGTAATACAACAGGGGAAGACCTTCTAGAAGAACATTGGTTATGTGCTAGACAATACCCAATGTCCATTGGCTATGCAAGAAACTTCATGAGCTGGGGTCTCAGAGGAAACAAACTTTTTATTAAAACTGAGTAACTTTAGGTCTGAGAGAAATTAATTTTTCATTTAATGTCTAAGATCTGGTACTTATTTGCTCCTGTATTTCTGTATCATCTTCATTTGATATGTGCTAACATTTCTTCCCGCCCTCTTCAAATCAGTTTTTTCTCCTCTGCTCCATTCTTCCTTTAGATTCTCTAACCAAAGGTCTTGGTCTCTGAATTTATAGCTTCTTTAAAAAGCAAAACTATTATACAACAGCAGAAAAGCACATTTCTTTGTTGTAAAGTGATTTCAGAGAATTTAAAGATGAATGAATTATATATCATAAACAAAGAGATATTAACTGATCAACATATAATAACTAAAATAATGGTGAACCTATTGATTTGACAACATGGTTTAATAATTTTTAACCAACCAATTTCTATGATCAATTACCTTTGATAAAATTTGTAAACATTCTCACTAAAGTGACTATTTAAAACTTTATTTCTATTGATCTGTGTATATTGGGCATGCATTTTATGCAGAGTTGTATTGACAATAAATTATCACTGTACCCTTACATTAAGATGTACAATAGATATTATTAATCTAATTTTCCCAATGAATTGACACAAAACCAATTAATATGATAGCTGTTATTTAAAGTCTAGTCCAGAGAATCCCAGAGTTCATGGTAATTGCTGCTGTACAATATTATCTAATAGCCCCCGTTCCAATTATTAAATGGGAAAATATAATAATTTTTGGGAAAAATACATTGTTCCCTTGACAATGTCTCAGTTTACCTCCTGAGACCAATCCCTGTGAGATGTTTAGGTTAGAATAATGGAATCTCAGGTGGCATTATGCCTAATCTTTCATTTGTGCCTGGAGACCTCACTATAATATCAGAGACACATAGAATTTTGCTTCTATAAGCATCTCCAGTAGCAGGGAGATTGTCCTCTTATAAAAAATATGTATATCTGCATTAATCAAGAATTGCTGCAAAGCCCTTTTAGGCTAAAAAATATGAAAATATTCCCTATTCTTGAGCAAATAATTGCTTTCATGCATATAGTGAGTCTAACTCTTCCACAACCAAAATAAGTCACAAAAGTTAAAAATATCTTCATAAAAATGTGAGAATGAAGAGAAGCCAAGCAAAACTAAATAGGTACATGGGCATTCTAAATAAAATAATAAATTCATAAGAATATTCAATTGTGTGGTGGTAAGGAAAATTATTTTATTTTCTTGTCTTGAAAATCTTATAATCCCCAATCCTATCTGGGTGAATTATTATTTTAATGCAGCAGCACTGTAGCAGAAGAACCATGGAATACTATGATAATCCCATAGAAAATGTGGAGAATTGTTCTGAGTCAGATGTAGCCAAGGTTATCCAGTGAGGGAATCATTTTATATTGGGTGCAGGTGTACCAAGCTGCAAAAAACATTAATATTTTCCAAGCATCTAAGTAACATCAAAAAGTATAATACTATAAAGGAAATATCTCCAGCATAGTGCTGTATAGAAATAGTCTATTGGAAGGCACAATAAATGAAAACATATGGTATAATATTCCATATTATCAGCATTTTTGTGCAACGTTGTCTGTATCTTTCTGACCGTACATACAGGGTACGAAATTGAGCTAATTATGAGGAGGATTAAGAAAGAGCTCTAATTTCTACTTCTTTTGTAATATAGAAGAAACTAAATGAAACTAAGATAAAAATAACTAAGATGTTAGAGATAGACTATCTGGTCACAGAATATTTATTTATTTATTTATTTATTTATTTATTTATTTATTTATTTTGTGTGTGTGTATGTTTTCAAGACAGAGTTTTACTATATGTATAGTTCAAGCTGGCCATAAATCTGTATTGACTCTTCTGCTTTGATTTTTTTCTAGGGAAGGGCCTACAGCATGTTCAGAATCTCACTACTAGATCAGAATCTTAGTGATCCGCCTGTTTACAGCCTCCCAAGGGCTGGAATTACAGGCGTGTGCTACCATTCCCAGTCTCAATTGCTGTCTCAGCATGCCCCAGGGGTGGGGCCAGCATGGCGGGCCTGGAAATCGAACCCTTGGCTACTGTGCCTGCCTGCAAGGCGCTTTAATCTGCTGAACTATTTGGTGACTCTTCTGCCTTAGCTTCCAGAGTTCTGGGATCAAAAGCATGAGCCAAATGGCCCCACCCTAGTCACAGATTTATTGCTGCCCTCTGCTCTGCCTTTGCAAGAGATTGAGGACCAACAGTTCTCTATGCCCTGCATGAAAGAAGTCGTGGAATGGAGGTACAGTAAATTATTAAATTAAAAATAAGCCATATGCTGTTCACTTGAAATAGTCATTATCAATCGAATGGAAATGCAACATCTAAGGCGGACCAGTTCCCAAGGAGCATTCAGCTGCTAGACTTCCAGGGAGAGCAGTTAGCATCCTTCATTTTCTCTTTTCTGTGTTCTTCCTTCAGTTTATCTTCTTCATGTTCTGGAGTGTATCTTCCTCTTCTACTTACATGCTCCTCCACTTGTTCTCGGCCACCAAAATCACTCTCATCAAAAAATCATGTGCTCCTAAAAGTTTACAAAAAGGCAAGGGCCGGGGGTTCAATCCCCAGGCTTGCCTTGCAGGCCCCGTCCCCGGGGCACACTGAGAAGGCAATTGAGACTGGGCATGGTGGCGCATGCCTGTAATCTCAGCTCTTGGGAGGTTGTGAACAGGCGGATCACTGAGTCCGATCTAGTACTGTGTCCCTGAAAACCCTGTAGACCCTTCCCTAATATACAATAAATATATAAATAAATAATAACTAAACGTTTACAAAGAGAAAAGAATTGACCAGTATCTTAGAAAGCCATTTGGGGAGAGTAGTTGGAACCGATTATAAAGTACATATCAGAATTATAGGAATATTTTGGGGGACCTTCATATTTACAAATAGTATATACTAATTACAAATTTACTATTCATAAATATGAAGGTGCCAGTTCTGTAGGAAAAACATGAATAAAATACACACTGTTTAAACGGATTACTGAAAGTAACTCGGATTCGTCTTAGATTCTCCTTGAAGGTATGCCCAACCTCCTTCTTCCTTTGCTTCTCGTTTCAAGTGTTCTTTTCTGCCATAGGACACAGGCTCAACAAGAGCTGACTTCACTGACTTTGCGACCCTCTGCAGGCTTTTGAGGGGATGGTCACAAATTTAAAATAAACACATTATGCAGTACTTACTGTGGTTTCGCTTAGCATGCATTCGTGAACATGAGAGGCCTTTTTCATTTTCCCAGGTGAGTCCCTAGATTTATTATTAGCATATTATGATTTACAAGAGAGCGGGTTTTTTAATGACAACATGGAGAAAGCAAAACCATTTTTTCATCCCAAGAGGTATGGGAGCACATTATAAGCGCGGAGTGGTCAGAATAAAAACTGATACAGGCGCACAGTCTGTGATTGTTCCTAATTGGAGAAAACACCCGATTAGAACCAACAGGCTGAGGCACAGATTCTTTACAATGGTAAATCATTCTCATAAATATAATTATTTAAAACATTTGAACCCTGTGTAAGTCTATAAACAGCAACGTGGGCTCCAGAGGAACACTAGGCAGCCGCCGACTTAGGTCTTACAGGCAACCACGCTAAAGGGCGAGTGACAAGCCGTTTTAACCAAAGGTGGGCTCACTCAGGCTTCGCTGTATCCCCATCTCATTTTCAGCTCTATTGTGCCAGTTATGTGGCACTGAGTCTTACACTGAGTTTCAGATCTATGGGAGACGCCAGTGTATATTCTTTGTGATAAAAATAGTCATTAATTACTGAGACTTGTAAACCTCCTAGCATCCTTCTTTATGTGGCCCCTCATTCTATAGCTAATCAGCAGAAGAGGAAAAAAATCCTCAGGAAGATGGTAGTTTTTGGCTCAAACAGAGTCTATATTAAAAATAAATCTAAAATGCACCAAAAACCTAAGCCCATGTGCAAAAGCTGGCAAAATCTTATTCTTTCTTTGCAGTCAAAGTTGGTTAGAGAAAGTATTTCTAATAGTATTTTCCCAGAGGGAAATTAATTACCAGTATGCTAGTTTCTCCTGTCTGCTAGGCAGCAGTGTATTTGAATGCCTGTTAAAAGTGAAATATATTCTGAGGAGTTGGACACATGAAAATACAGTTACAAATAGAATTACATAATTATCTATTTACATGAAAGTGAATGTCATGGGAATTCATAAAATAGTTTGGTAGAGGGAGCCCAGTGCATAGAGTTTGCTAGAGGCAAAAATAGACAGCTTCATCTTCGAACAGACAGCTTTGATTTGCTGGTGGAAACTTAAAGGGGGGGGTGTTGTTTTAAAATAAAATGTCACATTCAGTGTTGAATTTTTATTGATAACCTTATGCTTAATTGGCAAGAAATACCCTTTTGGCTACTTCATTAAGGCAGTCAGAATCATAAGGTAGTGGATGTCAGTATGGGAGCTATAATAGCATCTCTTTGGTAGACAAAGTACAGATGAAAATAGCCTTTTGTTTGAAAATATATCCCACAGGTTAGAAAAGAGAGAAGGCATGCCTGTATCGAATATAAACACATGAGGGCTCCTTTCTTTAACATGCATATTTCATAAGTAAAACCATGCTGTCTGGAGTACAGTGCAGCCATATTTCATGCATTTTGATATGACAAATATTCGTGAATGGAAGTACAATTTTTTAAAGGAATGGGCCAAGAAAATTGGAGCGATGTTATATTGGTTAAGTTGATTTCTATAAACACGTTGTAGAGAGCTTTAAAAATGAACAATGTTTGCAGGGAAAAACAACTATGAAAGAAATTACAAGTGGGCTTCACTATATTAGAAGCTTGAGATTGCTTATTAATTACATAACTTGTTTTTCTGCTATACCAGTCATTTTACATAAGTGTGTGATTTGGCTTCCATTTATAATGTGTAACTGCAGCGCGCTTCAGTGGTGCCACAGGGAATATTTGTTGTGGTTTGCATATTTGGTTAAAATCTTTGGAGAACTTCCAAAAGCATTTGCATACTCATGGTGGCTTTGGGAAGTGCTTTTTTCAGTTCACTTCTCTTCTTGGCAAGATGGAAAAGCACAACGGCCCTCTAGATACAGGGCAGACGATGTTTCCCCAGTTCCTTTCTCGGCACTACAGGTTTTTATGAATTGGTATGATCTACATTAGAAATTAATTTAGATATCTACTGTTCCTTAGAAAGACACTGTTTTAGAATCTGTTCAGAAAATGTTGAGCTCCTAGTGCCCATTCTATTTATGTCTGGCTATTTTAGTCATAATGATTACTGTAGTTAAAATCAACAATAAAGATTTCACTACTTAGTACAGCTTTTGAATAAAATTCCATTGCACAGAAATTCTAAGGGATGGGGAAGAAATGTACAATAAGATGGTAAGCAACAAGAATTTGTCACCCCTCCTTAAAAAATTATTCCTTTATATATTAGATAAGATGTAGATTCTAGTATAAATTTTATGGTAGACAACTGAACAAGTGTAAAAAAAAAAAAAAAAAAACAAAGCTAAAAGTGAAACTGGTACTTTTTTTTTTTCCATTTTATGGTTTTACTGGAAAGAATTGTGTTCCTCTATGGCCTTCAGATATAATACTTGACATATTATAAAAGAGGCAATGGAATCGCCATAGGGAGCCTGAAAAAGGGATTCAAGATTGAAAGAATGAGAAAAAAAAATTACATGTTCTAAGACTGCTTTTTCTAACAGCTTTGTTGTGTCTTCCACATTTAAAAGTCTTTGCAAGAACAATCTGTAAGTAGAGGGAAAAAAATCAATCTTATTTTTCACAAGAAAAGAGTGCACATGGAGAATTACTGATACAAACCGGTTTTTTTGTTTTTTTTTGTTTTGTTTTTTAAACATCCTCACCCTTTAAGGGGGCAACTAGATCACAAAGCACTTAGAAACCATTTTCTCCTCTGCTTTAGCTATTTTTCCCCTTTTCATTTCCTGTCTATGATGCCTCGGTTTCTTCTACATCTCTTCTAAGGGTCTGTGCCTTCTTCACCAGAATGTTCAGGATTTGGCTCCACACTGCTAGGAAGCTTTAAAATAATGCTCGTAGGGCCAGCCAGATAGCTCAGTGAACTAAAGCGCCTGCTTGGGCAGATGCAGCTGCCGGGGTTCGAACCCTGTGTTGCTGGGTCGACCCTGCCCCTGAAGGGCACTGAGAAGACCATTGAGACTGGGTGTGGTGATGCCTGCCTGTAATCCTAGCGCTTGACAGGCTGAAAACAGGAGGATTACAACAAGATTTGTCTCTGGTAGGAGCCAGCCTCCGTTTTTCAAAAACGACCAGAGTGAGCATCAAAGGGCCTTCTCACTTTCTAAGGGAAAGGAGGAGTGCACAAAGCCCTCCAGTGGCTGCCCCACTAGGGGCCCCTGACTTCTCAGAGCAGAGGGTAAGGATTCTTTTTGCTCAGCGAGTGAATTTTTGAGTTTGGTTAGCCAACAGGGAGACGTCTGCCTTGGTCCTACTTGGTAGATCATGAACCAATATACTGAACATCCAATTCATACTATGTTAAGTTTCTAAAAGAAATATAGTATTGGCTCCCAGAATTGGCATGATTTAGAAGGACGATGAAAATTTGGGTGAGATACAAATTCTCTCTGTAGTTTTCAACTTTTTCAATTAGTTTTTATTTCTTTCTTCAGGGAAAATCATATTACAAAATGCTTCTAGATTACAACTATAACCATATAAAATACCCCAAATACTAGGAATAAATATCTTGTGCTTGGAAAGAAAAAAAAAACAAAAAAAAACAAAGACTTGTATATCTGCTAAGAAAATAGCTTCTGCTTAGTTTTCTTTTAAATGCAAATCATCCTGCTCAACATTTTCCTCTTCTTGGAGAGCAAGGACAATGACAAAGGGAGGGCCATGAAATCATAACTTCTGTGATTTACAGGGGAAGAGTTTCAGGATGCCCAATGTACTTTCTCTTGTAGGGAACATTTCCTCCTACCTGATACAGACACTTGGAATTGCATTCACACAGAACTTACTAGCATCTTGATGCCTCCTCCATGAAGCCTCAACATTGCTATTGATTACTCCTGATTGATAATGGATTGTGAAGTTAGAGACACCCAGTCATTTCCTAGTGCTTTCCCATCCAGTCCAGCACTCTAAGTACTTAAGGAGTAAGGCTTCTCTTCTATTCACACTTGAGAGTCAACTCCTACGTGTTGCTGATCAAATCAAAGCTAAAACTTGATACATGAATGGGTTGCATTTTCTTATTGATAACTAGGCATTACCCAATGAGATGTACGCTAATATTGCTATTGTTAAACAGCAGCATAGGCAAATACTCCATTGAACAGAGTATTTAGTGAATATCTTCTCTAAGAATGCATCCATGGTTTTGAGGCTTCCTCTGATACAAAGTCACCCCAGGAAGGTAACCTCTACTACAGTTATGACTGGTTGGGGACCATTACTATCAGCTAGCTCAGTTGTAATGACTACTGAACCCCAACATGTGTTCAGCTCTATAAAATTGATTATCCATGACACATTTTAACATTTAAGTTGTAAAAAATATAACTATACATTGGCATTCTGTTTCATCCACGGATTGGAAGGAAAACAATCAGAAATAGTTTTGAATTGACAAGGAAGAGAGTCATGATGTGTTTCACACTGTAGTTATTTTGCATATAAACACTTATTCGGAGACAAACATGTAAAAATTAAAAAAAAAGATTCCCTTGTCTTAGCATAGTGATACAAGTTCTTTTGATTTAGGTAAGCAGTTTTGGTTTTTGAATATTCATGAAGTTCAGTGAGATTCAATGTTATCAAAGGACAAATGCTGCTGTATAAATGAAATTACTACCAGTTCCTGGAAAAGTGGCCAATCTGGAGTAGGAACAATTGCAAACAGCAGGTAATGTTAGGGGACCAGGGAAAACCTAAAAAAATTAGAAGTGACAAAGAGGGTACTCAAGCATAGGGGCCTAGCGAGCATCATGGATGAAGTCCTGAGCTCCTTGTCTAAGTCCATGCTTCTGGATTGCAGCCGGAAAGTCAGAGACGTATCTATGACAGTAACTGGGGGAGGCTTGATATTTAATTGATGCATTTGCATCTAAATTTTTTAAAACTAAGTAGTCTTCTAATGGAAAAGTTAATTGTTTTACTGAAGTTAATTTTCTCAGATTTTCAAAATATTTTATGTCAAAGCAAAGGAAAGTATTCCAAGGAATGGCTTTAGTTGTTTGCGGTACACGTATGAAGTAAAGTGCGATTGCACTCGTGGCGTGAAGACGGCACAGTACATATACCACATCCTGATTCTTTTCTTCACCCTCTTCCCTTCCTTTCCCTTCTCTCAGCCTCCATCTCTTGGTACTCTTTTTTGTTTTTTTGGCAGAACTGGGGATTGAGCTCAGGCCCTTGTGTTTGTCAGGGAGGCACCTACTCCACTGAGCCATCTCTCCAGTTCCCTCTTGGTACGTTTTTGCAACAGTGATATCTCTCTGTTTCCAATTATATTTCATTTTGCTTTTTAATGCATATTTTGAGTTTCACACAGAAGAGAACTAAAATAACATTTGAGCTTGTGTGCTTGACTTATTTCTTGCTTGTTAAGTGAGATAAACAAAAGAATTCTGATATCTTTCATAAGATGACAAATCATATGGTGGCTGAAATGTTTACATTATGTTGGGTAGACAGACAATGTTTAGAGCCTTCATTACTGGTCAAGGTGTAAAGTTCCATTACCAAATCCCAGTAGAAGATCTATTAACAAATATTATAGTCCCCATTTTCAAGAAAATTTAGTTTCTGAAGAAAGAATGATCTTACTAGTACCATGTACGTAAATTGTGTCAGATTTTACAGTATTAGAAAAATGATGAAAACAATTGATTTGGTACCTATTTCCATGTACATTAAATCTTTAGATATGTTTTGTAGGTAAGAAAGAATCATAGTGAAATAATCTTACAATGTGAAGATGTAAACAAAGAGACCCAACAAATATTTTTCAGTTTGGCAGACACAGGTTATGCGAAAGCCATGATAATTTCCCTTTTTTTTTTTTTTTTTTTTTTTCGGAACCAGGGATTGAACTCAGCCCGTTGTGCTTGCCAAGGAAGCACTTATTTCACTGAGCCATCTCCCCGGGCCCTAAAAAAACTTATTTTTAAATTTATTTATTTATTTATTTGGTACAGGGCCTACCTACACAGTTCAGACTCTTTGCGTTCCTCCTGTCTCAGCTTCCCCAGTGCTGGGGTTACAGCATGTACAGTGGCCGGGCGAGCGAAGCTTCCCGGCCAACATGGCATGTGGTACCAGGGATAGAACTCAGGTCCTTATGTTTGCCAGGCAGGCACTTAGACCACCATGCTGTCACCAGAGCCCCTAACTTTCAAATCTTATGATATAATTTATTTTAACCTATAACTAGGAATAAATAACTTAGACTATCCCTTATTATTGTTTATTATGTTGCCTCAACTGGGCTTTATAAGATGAATAATGTCTAGTCAAAATCTTGTGCTATTCATGCTGAACAGTGAATTGCTCCAACTTTCTTCCTAATCTGTAGAAGCAAATGCTGTTGCGGAGCACCTGCTCTGGGCAGCTAGAACGTCCTCTTCTCTGAGTGGCGATCCTCACTTTGGCTTGTGCAAAGTCTTTCATATGTGGTATTGTTCAGTTTGCCTTTTAGAACAACAAATGCAGATATAATGAAGATAGGTGGTGTCATGAAAAACAATTTAAGAGAAAGAATATTTATGGAATTTGACTAAATTGACAAGAGTCAGAGATGCTTTCTTGGAACATGATATCTAAGTTTACACTTTTTAAGATTTTCCTAGAAAAAAATGTGTCAAAACTATAAGCCAAAAGCTTCAGTGGTAGGTGGATAGGCCCTGGGAGGTAGAGCAGAGCTCTTTTCACACAGTGGAAGATATTGAGAATCAAATACAAATATCGTGTGAAGTAAAATTTGAGGGAGGGTCTAGACTATGTGTTGTAGAGGACACTTCTGAAGTTCAGACATTGCCCTAAAATCTCTGGACTCTACTGAAGTACATAAAGCAAGATAATGTGGTGTTTAATTATTCTTTCAGTATGATTACTCTGTTGGTAATATGTGATGAAGGGATTGCACACAGGTAGATAGGAGCAGAACTATTAGGCAGCTCTTGTCGTTGCTTAGGAGAGAAATGACCATCATCCAGAGCACTGGTGGTAGAGATAGAACACAGCACACAGACCTGACAGAATCGTAGAAGTGTCCTGCTCTGCCGTAAGGAAAACTGAACTTGAGTCATTTGTAGGAAAATGGGTATAACTTGAAACTAATGTTAAGTGAAATAAATTAGACATTTAAGCTTAATTATAGACTGATTTCTCTTATATGACAAGTCCAAATTATAAACAAAAGCAATATAAAAAGAAGTTGGAAGATAGGGTTTTTTCTAATTGGAAGGAGATCAAAAGATGAAGAGAGGAGGGAAGGGAGGCAAAGGAACTGAAAGAAGAATGAGCGAAGAAGAGTTACACAGATGTACTGACTACATAAGGAGTATATGTGTGTGTGTGTGTGTGTGTGTGTGTGTGTATATATATATATACTGCAAACATGTGCTAATAAAAATTTCAGAAAACTTGTTGAAGTATTGGGTGAAGGCAATGAGTGAAAAAAATATTAGAATAATTCTTAGGTAGTTGGCATTTGAAATTACACTCTTCACTGATCAATTTTGCTAAGAAAGTACATCAAAGAAAACATTTCATTACTATAATGGCACACACAAACTGCAAGAGACATTGAAGTTAGTGGCAAAAAAGTAAGCATTAGAGAGCTCACATTGAGAGATACATAATTACCCAGATCATTATATGAGTCAGAGCTATGATAGAGGATCAGCATTGGGAGTACTCAATTGCAATCCTACAGATCTTTTTTTTTTTTTTTTTTTTTTTTTTTTTTCCCCAGAACCGGGAATTGAACTCAGGCCCTTGCACTTGCCAGGGAAGCGCTTATTCCACTGAGCCATCTCCCCAGCCCCCAATCCTACAGATCAGTGTGAGGATTTTTTTATTGCAAATGTCAGAAAAAGTTTGATTAAATTTATTAAAACAAGGGTTTTGTGGTTTAGCTCAGTGGTAGAGTACTTGCTTAGTATACATGAGAACTAGTGTTCTATTCCCAGCCTTGTAAAAATGCAGGGAGGAAGGGAGAACACATATTGGGAAAAATAATAGATCATAGAATTTATGTGGATCCTGGAAGCAAGCTTCCTAGACAGTCTCAGAAGATAAAAAGTGAGCCAGAAGGGTGATGAATCCTGGATAAGTCCTGGCTGCTAGAACGCATGGACTCCAATCATTCCTGTGCTTGCTCTCTGTTCAGTACAAAGCCTCCTACTTGCCTACATTGTGTCATGTGTAATTCCTTGAATATGGCAAAAGGAGGCCAAATTAGAGAAGGTAATTCCTTAAAAGTATAGTATGCTTGTATTAGAAAGGGCAAATGAAAGTTAAACACATACCTGCTGTATTGGGAAGTCCTTACCTTCTTGTAACTTATATCTTTACTATAGTGGCCATTCTGAAGAGCAATGATTCCTTTCTATTTTCTTCATCTGTGTGAAAATTGGAGCACCTTTTTTTTTAGTGGTGACCATGAAAAGGAGAAAGTAGTTGATGCTGGGGCTCTCTTAATGGGGCTTTATCTCTTCCTCACCTCTCACATTCTAGGGCTGATTACGCAGATTTGGTAACGACCGACCAAACACGGTGATCTGCATGGTGTGGTGTTGATCTAGTAGGCATCAGCGGACTTGGGAGCATCTTCCATCTAGTATAAAAACACAAGTCTGTTAAAATTACAAACTTCAGTAAGGTATTTTTACATAGGTTAGTCAGAAGGCAAATTGAATTCTAAAACAATTGCTTCATGATTTACAGTTCAAATTATGACTTTTAGATACTGAGGTTTTCTCATTATGAACTTTAGTTTCTTATACTCATCCACAAATGTTGTACAGTTACATGCTTCCAAATGAAGGCATTCATAGCATTGTTGACTTACATGTGTCTTATAACAGTTCACCCACTACACCACAATTCAATGAGATGCATCAGAACTCATATAGTTCCATGGGGGTGATATTTGTAAGAGCTTCGTTGAAGCCATTACTTCCCTGTCAGTACAATTCTCTTTACTCCTCTCAGGAAAAAAGTCTCTTTCTGAGCACAGTTTTGGTTCCCAACTATGTTAAGTAATTTATCTGCAGTTGTTGTCCCAAATCCTGCATCAAATTACCTGAGTTGTCAGTCAAGTTCTCACATATTGATTCAGCAATCTCAGCCTCCTGTCCTGCCCAGCTCCAGCAGAGGGTTGATTGCTTTACACCAAAATCCTTTGAAAAGTTAAATTGTTAACAATACAAATTCAGTGGAAATTGGGATAACTTCGTCTTAGCTTCAATCTCTTCACCTTGAGCCCTGGGCATTTAGAACTCATCTCTGGGCAGCAGGATGGAGAATTGGAAAGGTAAGTGGTAATGCGGTTACTGCCAGCAGCTAAAGCAGTAGTTAGATGTCTACTTAGGCTGGGCGGGGTGCAGTCGATACTCAGGTGTTCACCTGCTTCCAAAAGCAAACAGATGCTGATAGGGAGGGTCAATTACATATAACCTGTATCCCTGGGCCCCTGCTTATGTCTAGATAAATAACTAGAGAGAAACAAAAATAAATAGGCCCAGAGAGTAAAGGAGCTTTTTCTTTAACCTAAACCTTTGCTTAGATTCATCTGCTGTCCAAAGAGAAACATTTTCATATAATGCCAATTAGAGTCGTTGTTCTGTGGATTATTTCCATAATAGCTAATGAAAATCCTATCAGATTGCAAATATGGGAACTTCATAAGAAGGCACTAAACCTTTAAATAGCCTTGAGTGCTTTTTACTTAATGCTCAATTTGGAGCTAATATACTTTAGGAGTTAAGTGCTAGTGTTTAACCTGTTAAGAGACTTTAAGTTAACTTGGGTGTTTAACAGTGAGCCATTCTGAAGAATATGCCAAGTGAGCAGGTATACAGGAGAGTGGATCATAATTTAAAGTGCTTGACTGAAAATAGGAATATTTTTAAATGCAGTAAAGTCTTGTTAAATGCTGGATATGTGGAAAAAATGGTTTAGCAAGGGGCAATACTGTGTTGCATTGGTGTTCATGAGATCAACAATGCTGAATCTTGAGATTGTAAGGAGTTCATTTCTGGGCTCAGTTCACCATCTTTTAATAAAAGTTTCCCCTTTTCTCTTTAACCACCATCCCATTTCTCTACTTTTTTCATAACAGAAGTTCTAAAAAGAGATATTTATGTATGCTGCATGAATTTACCTTCCCTTACTTGCATCAATCTGTATGTTATCCCACTACATTACAAAAATAGCTTTTTTCCCACTGGCCTTCACTTTGGAAAATGCAATTGTATATTGTAATTATTGTAGGCATTCAGAGGACTTTAGATGATTAAGTATCTTGTTAATTGAGTTTTTTCTTTTCTTTTAATTTTTTTCTTCTCTTTCTTCTTCTTATTAATTTTTGACTCAGACACAGCATCCTTCTATGTAGTTAAGGATGACCTTGAATTTATCACATAGTCCAGACTGGTCTAGAACTTATGAGGTTCTTTCCTATCTCAGGGTCCTGAGTGCAAGGATTCCAGACTTCCAAACCACAGATTTGCATGTGGTTTGTTTGTTTGCTTATTTATTTTTGTGGTACTGGAGACTGAACTTTTACCTCCCTGATAATGTTGTCCAGTTTTCTGGCTTCTTTCATTATAGCTGGAGTAAGATATCAACAGTGAATGTATATGAATAATAACTCCTGCTAATGGTATATTTTAATAAGCACATACTATATCTGCAGCATGAGCATTATCTGTTCTATAAATGTGAACAGGATCTTGCTTAGTTCAGCTACACAGGAGAATCCATATACTTTGCTGCCTTATTTTCTGCCTAATTTATGCAATATGTGCTTAGACTGAACTGAAGATATTGTAATTTCACAGGAAAATTGAAATGAATAATTCAGGCATAATGTTTTGTTTTAGCACTTATGACATAAGAAATGGGCTATTTTTATAAATGACAAAAAATGAATCATTTGTAGGGAAATGGGTGTACATTGAGACCATCATGTTAAGTGAAATAAACCAGACACACAAGCTTATATGTCACATGATTTCTCTTATGAAACCTGAAATAACAAAAACGAGCAAAATGAAATACAAATAGCAGGAATCAGGGAGGGAGGTCATTCTCAATAGAGAAAAAATTCACAAAATGGAGAGTAGGGTGGGACAGAAGGGAAAGCTGATGACAAAGGAATTGCTAGGCATTCTGTAGCTCCACCAACCTCCCCCCACCCAGGAATGTAATTGCTATGTACTACAAACATGTACTAATAAAAAATAGAAACTGAAAGAGATATTTCCTCTCAAAACCATAAAAACTCATCTCAAAAACTTCTATTTCATTAAATATAATCTCTATCCAGCGGCAATATCAAAACAAAGCTGTCCAAGTTGCACTTTCATGTCAACACTAACAGCTTGCTGTTTGAACTCTTCAGGTTGTGGTGCAGAGTCACTTGAAGCTTCGATTAGAGTGTGGGGTTCAGGATATATATTATGGACCAATACCACTAGAAAAAGAGAAAAAGGTGCCTGGGGCAGAAGACACGGTGGACCAGGTTTGACAGAGCTCCCAGAAATCCAGCAGAGGCCGCTGGGAGGGATTTCACTTGGTAAGGTGTTCCTCATCTGTTCCTTCCCCACTCAGGAACTAGATGCAGGCTGCGTGGGAAAGGGTCCCACCTTGCTTTTGGTGGTTCTGAGTATAGACCGACATCCAAGTGGACAACAGCTGCTGTCTGCCTGTTGACGCTGTCTCCATGGAAGGTCCTTTCTTTAGGGACGACCTGGGTGGGGCATCTTCAGACTACCCTGCATCATCTGCTTCTCACATCTATGACATGGATAAATCTGTGTGAATGATGATAGCAGCTTCTTGTGTCAAGGTTTAAGTATCCCATAAACATTTACACCAAGTGTGATAAGAGTGACTTCCCTGAGATGAATGTTTAAGCATTGTTGTTCATGGGCATTGAACTTCTTGGCCTCCTCCTCGGATTGGTTCTTGTCTTTTTTTTTTCCCTACCCCTGAAGGTGACAGGCACTTCTTTGAAGGCAAGCAACAAGGCTTCAGGCTTTTATGCCTAAGTTTTGGTTGCCTGCTATGTTAGCTGTTAGTTGTCTTTTAAAATGGACCATTGACAACCTGTAGGCTAGTCATCTCACTCTTATTCTTGCATTTTTAAGTTTTTTTCCTAAACTGCAACACCTACTCTTTACCTAATTTGATACATGGTCTTCCCTGCTATGTCTTCATCATCCATAAAGCATTAACTGCCATTTTCTTGGGCAGAGATTCTTCAACTGCTCATTGTTTGTAACTTTATCATTGGCTGCTGACTGCTGTTGAAATCAGGCCTCACTGATGGGAGTTCCTTGTACCTGCATTTGGGCTTTCTGTGTTGAGGCAGAGCTTGAGATGCAATGTGGTTGTGAAGGGACAACTTGTATTAAAAAAATGTGGGGATAAAATTTGCTCTTCTAGGTAAGAAATCAAAGCATGTACCCCACAACTTGTCAGAGAGCTTGGCAGGGAGCTCTAGAGTGGGTAATGACTAAAGGTCTTAGGGTCTTAGTCTCACCTGGCTTGGACACTGAATATGGGCTCTGAAACAATGTTACCTCTGGAATTGAGGCCAAGTCTGAAGGACTCTACTAAGTCAAGTGTACTCTACCAAAGCAGGGTTTCATCCTTGAGACTTGTATCATTTTTTTTTTTTTTTTTTTTTTTTTTTTTTTTTTTTTTTTTTTTTTTGCAGAACTGGAGATTGAACTCAGGCCCTTGTGCTTGCCAGCGAAGTGCTTATTCCACTGAGACATGTCCCCAGCCCAGGGTTCATCCTTGAAAAGACATCTCTAAACATCACACATTTCTCTGCTGCCAAACTCTTTTGTTAGTAAATCAATATATTTGTTATAAATATAAGTAGATCTTAGATTTATATTTGTCATTTTAATTTTTTTATGTATTTGGATTAGGATCTTACTACACAGCTCAAAGTTGTAGTGATCCTCCTGTTTTCAGCCTCCCCAGTGCTGGGATTGCAGGCAAATGTCACCATGCAGGATCTTGGTAGCCTGCTTAGCACACCCTGGGATGGGCTGGCTCAGCATGTGGTGCCAGGGAGGGAACCCAGTTTCTGTGCTTGCCTAAGCAGTTGCTTAGTCCTCTGGGCTGTATCATCAGCCCTTGTCATTTTAACTTTTGAAGGTACTGTTCATCTTTGCCACTGTAATCAGATGCTTTGTTTTTTAAACTTTCTTCAGTTTCCTAAGTCAATGATAGAAAACCTTTCAGAGCTTTCAGTGATACCAAGAGCCCACTGCAGCACGCATGCCACAGGTTTGCTGCCACTGTCCTAAATTAACATGATTTTTCTTATTTATACTTTTCCAAGCCGGGTGTGGTGGCACAGGCCTGTAATCCCAGCACTGAGGAGGCTGAGGCAGGAGGATTGTTGTGAGTTTGAGACCAACCTGAGCTATAAAGTGAGCTTAAGGCCAGCCTGAAGTGCATAGTGAGACCCTGTCTCAAAAAGACAAATATATATATACTTTTCCAGCATTCATATTGTCTTCCTATCCCACACTTGTAATGAGATTATAAATTTAATAGGGACAGTATTTTGGAGAAATTTCTGTATGCCATTTACTTACAGAAAATACGCTTTCTCTCCTAAACTTGTCCATAATTAGGGCTAAAGTAGGTGGTTTTACACCTCCTGGAAGAAACATAAGAAGAATATAGCATATGGTACACATTATCTAATAAAATATAGCATCGGAAAGTTCTTCTTGTTCTCTAGAGCAGAATGAGAATCACAGGATATGTAAAATGCGTTTGTGTAGGAAGGTGTTTTGTGGAGGAAAAGCACAAACAAACAAATGAAACAAAGGAGAGAAAGCTAGAGATGGAGCTCGGTGGCAGAGTGCTCCCCTCACATGTGCAAGGCTCTGGGTTTGATCCCACCTCTGTAAAAGGAAACCTGAGGTGGTTTTTTGTTCTACTTTGTATTTGAAACTAAAATAAAAATTCAATATGGGTGGCTACATCAGAGTACAAATAGATGTCTATTTGAGTAAAGAAAGACAGAGAGAGACAGACAGACAGACAGACAAACACAGAGATAGAGATACAGAGATAGAGAGATAAACAGAGAGACAGACACAGAGAGACACAAAAAGAGACAGACAGAGATAGAGAGAGAGAGACAAACAGAGAGACAGAGAAAGATAGACAGAAGCAGGGAAAGACAGAGAGAAAGAGAAGAGTGAGTGGACATGGTTTGGGTGCACATGGCAATCAGAATGGGTAAAAATTAATGTTTTCCATAATTCAAGAAGGATGCAGGTGTCTGACACTGTGGGCTGAAAAGCCTTCAGTGGAGAGAATGTAAAGAAATATTTGGGCCAAAGCACACATATGGCCAAAGCTAAAATGAGAATAAAGCAACAAGAGCCAAGGTGGGATGAGATGGAGGCTGACAAAATCACAGCAAGAGTATGCAGGATCCAGAGAGCAGGAGGCAGATTAAAGAGACGGAAGAAATTCTATTTCTTGCAGCCCCACCTCTCCATCTATGCACTGGTTTCTTGTGGAAGGAGAACTAACAATAAGGGAAAACTAAATTAAATAAATAAGTAATAAAATGAAAATAGTTCGATGAATTGTGACTTTAAGTTAGCCAAACATACCTAGCAAACCTACACGTTGCTGTGTGCCAGTATGTGAAGCAATGGCAAAATTAGATCAGATGTGGAAATAAATGGCCTCCACCTTCTTGTTATTGGTGAAAAGTATCAATCACAATTGTGTGTTTACAGGATTTGGAGCTCCTCATGTCAGATATAACCCCTCATCTATGTACTCCTTGGGATTGGCAGTTATCAGTCCTCAATGAGTGTTTGTACCTTTCATAGGGGGATCCTATTTCAGTTTTTTGTATTACTTATAGTACCATTGTTCTATGGTAATTTAGAAAATATTTGTTACATTTCATTATATAATATCGTATCTGATAGGCTAGGACTCAAAGTTTCCCAGACAACCTGTCCTAAACAATCTTCCTCTTGGGCCCCAGACACCCTGCCTCACACTCTCTCACACACTCTCCCCAGGCCAGAACACAACCCCAACCCCACCCCATTCTGTGCTCTGATTTCAGCTCACTTCCTCTTTACCCCATGCAGAAAACCACAGAAAGTCTTCTTTGTTGACATTGAGAGCCCCCTGGTAGCCCTGCCAAGACTAGCTCTCCCTTGGCTATTCCATCCCACAAACATCCTCCCCACAAAACACCTTGAAAGCCCTGTGTTTTGCCTTGTTTGCAGCTGTCTTGGTCTGCTTGCTCCTAGCTCCAATAAATCTTCTCACATCAGAATGCCTAATCTGGTTGACTGCGTGGGTTTGCACCTAGCAATGTCAAGTAAAATTTCCTTTTCTATGTGTACATCGATTCCAGGTATTTATGGCAGAAGCATGCTCAAAGTATTCAGACAACTTTCAGAATTAAATGTACTTGCTCTCTTTTATTTCTGTGTCTTATAAATTCTTTGTACTACTGCCTTCTATTTCATGTAAAGTTATCACTAGGTTTTCTTTTAGTGGTGAGCTTTTGTGGTGTTCATCAATTTTCCTTGCATATATACTTGTAAACATATCTCTAAAATTCCTAAGAAAGGA
The DNA here is from genome assembly GCA_004027165.1 of Ctenomys sociabilis. Classification (NCBI taxonomy): domain Eukaryota; kingdom Metazoa; phylum Chordata; class Mammalia; order Rodentia; family Ctenomyidae; genus Ctenomys; species Ctenomys sociabilis. The sequence goes on along the minus strand of PVKA01021122.1, from coordinate 7,879 downwards.
AATGGGCCCAATAAGAAATATTTATTACTAATTCATTTAATACTTAATATTTCTTTATCAGATTTTTAAATATGAATGACACCATTTGCTGGAAAAGAAAATTTCACAAGGTTTTTACATTAATTCTTCCTCTAATTCTTGCCAATTTGCTGCAACAATGTAATTGCATTGCCTACATTATGGTTAACAGGAAAGATTAGGTAGGTAGCATTTTATTGTCTTTGACAGTTTGATGAATTGTGACTTTAAGTTAGCAAATGCCTTTGTTCTAATTGTCTCTTTTTCATTAAAGCTGGGAACTATACTCGGGTATTCGAGAACTTCTTTCCCTTGCCGCTTTTAAGTCAGAGCTGTTCACACTGATGAATGTTCTCCACTGAAATATTGTGCAGGCAGCTCATTGTTTATATTCCATCTTTTTTATCATTTCAAGGCTAAAACTGATGGAGATCAATCAGTACTAGAGTCCTGAAAAAATTGTCAGAGAAAGTGATTTAAGCAAACAGAAAGCATTTTCCTACTTTCTAAGAAGTAGATAAATGAGATAAAAGAATACTAGGCATTGTGTCATTGTTGCTGTTCATCCATATATATATATGTAAAATTTATGTGTGTGCTGTAGATGTGGAGGGTGAACCATCTGTGGTTCATCAACTCAGCGGTTCAGCCCAGTTAATGCACGTTATACTACTACTTTGAATCCACGGAGGGCATATTTATATTTCTCTTTTGCAAAGGTATAAATTAAATCCAACTATATTTCTCCATGGTTATTTATTCACTCACTGAGAATTAATTTCATTGATTTGGCACATTCTTTTTCTTTTTTTGTATTTTGGGGAAGGGTCTGCAGGGTGTTCAAGGTCTCACTACTAGACTGAACTCTTAGTGATCCACCTATTTACAGCCTCCCAAGAGCTGAGATTATAGGTGTGTGCCACCACACCCAGTCTCAATCCCCATCTCAGCGCACCCTGGGCGCGGAGCTGGCATGGCAGGCTCAGGGATCGAACCCCCAGACCCAGACCCTATGCCTGCTTGTAGGTGCTTTAATCTGCTGAGCTATTTGGCCAGTCTGATTTTGCATATTCTTAATGAGCACTAACATTGAGCCAATATTGTACTCACTTGGAAACTAGGAAAACATAGTACACATCTGTCACTTAAAAAAGAAGTCTGTTTTGGCTCAGAGTTCCAGTCTGTGGTCAGATGGCTCTGAGATAGAACTGCCACGATGAAGTAGCCTGCTGTGAAGGGAAGATCCTCATGTCCTGGTGGCCAGGATGCAGACCCAGGAGAGAAGGGCTAAGGATGGAGACACATCACAAGGCCTTGGTAACCCACCTCTTTCCACCACACCCCACTTCCCAACAGCACATTTGGTAGAACCCCTCCATGAGCCAACATAATTCTAAAGTTCCCAACTCTGGACACATGAGAATTTGGGGATCCATCCTAGCTCTAAATGCAACATTTTCTCCTTGGCCCTAGAATCACTCATGTGCCTCTCCTTATACATAACACACTTAGTCCATCTCTGTCTTCAAATACGTAACAGTTCCAACATTGCTGAAAAATCCAAGTCTCCTCTGAGACTCAAGATAATCTCTTAGCTATGAGTCCCTATAAAAGAAAAAAAAATAAAGAAAGGAAAAAAAGAAAGAAAGGAAAAAAGCACAACACTGCTGACTTACAATGCCAAAGGATAAATATTTCCATTCCAAAAGGGAGAGGTAGGGAGAGAGGGAGCACAACTGAAACTCAGTAGGATAAAGTTAAAACATAAACTCTAGCACCAAAAATAAGATGGAATGAGATGTGATCTGCAAAGGGCTTGGGCAGGACCATCAGTACATTATGGCTGTGTGTGGATTATGGCTCTTTTTAGGTGGGTTTGTCCAGTGCCTGTGACCTTTCTCAGCAGATGTTCCTGTTCCTGGCATCTCCAACTTCCTGGAGCCATTATTGCACTTTGTTTTTTACTCTAACAGCTTCATTCACTGCCCTCTCAGGGACTTACCACTACATCTCCCATGCCTTTTTCTATAATCTGGATGAAATAGTACCTGATCCCTCAGGAATTTGCATTCTGCCTGCTAGCAAAATCAGCACCACCTGAATGATGCCAAGATCCACACACGTAGCCTGGCCCCATTGAATCATGGCTATGGATGCTTCTGAGAGTATAAATGGTTGCACTGAATCTTGGGAAATTCTTTCCTAGTTGGCTCTGAATGTGCCTGATCTCTGGAACTCTTGTCTTAAAGGAAAGTTTTTCAGTGTTTATTTTTACCCTTTAATATCTTTGAGCCAATGAATGGTGAGGTCTCCTTGGTTCCTTAGATGCTCTGGAGCATCTTTCCTATTGCCATACTGTAAAATACTTCGTGTTTTTTAACACTAATCTTTTTAGTAGCCAAGCTCTCTGGTGCTTCAACTTGCAGATGTTTTCTTTCCGAGGAAAGTGAAAATTTTTTAAATTTGATTTTGGGTGTGCCTTTTAGTATATACTTGGCTAAAAATTGCCAGCAATGCAAGAACCTGAGCTTTTTTGTGCTTGAGATATCCTCCTCTAGGCCAATTAGCTCACACCATTAATTTCACTTTCCCACATTCTTCAAACATGAGCAAAATGGGGACAAACTTTCTGCCTGAGTATAGAATATATGGTTTCAAGTCCAAATGCTAATGGGATCCTTCTTCCTAAGTGATTTCTCTTGATTCTCATCTTTCCTGTTTGAATTTCTTAAAAAAATATTTATAGACATAGATAGAGACATCGACATCCCTTGTATATGTCAAACCTGCTTTGCAGCTACCACACCAGGGTATGTAATTGTCTGTCTGTCTGTCTACCTATCCAACTATCTATCTTTCTATCTATACATCTATATATCTCAGAACCCCCACACATCTCATTCAACTGTGGATTAATCCACTTAGTAGTTTAGTGGCCCCATAGTCCAATCACCTCCGCAAAGCTCCAACTCTGAACATATAAGAGTATGAAAGACATCCTTGTTCTAAACTGAAAGAGCCAATCATATACTGTACCCAATGTGAACAGCAAAGATAAGTACACTATTCCAAATTCCTCAAAAGGCTGCATTCTGTTCATAGGAGGAACCAGATGAAGGGGCTAGTCAGCAACAGTAAAAACACTTTGTTACAATTTGTAACATTGTTAGCAACTTGGACTAAAATCTTTCCTGGGGTAGCAGAGCAGGTTTAGTAGAGAGAAGGCTTTCACACACCAGTAAGACTGACTGGAGTGAAATGGGGAAGAAAAAATAGCTTTCAGAATGTTTTTGTTTTTGCTAAGTTATAGAGTTTTGTAGTAACTTTATTCTCAATTTAGGAAGAGCCACTGGAAATCTTAAGAAAGCAATTGATGTGAGTGTTTCTAAGTGCAGAAAAGCTCAATGGCAGCATTATATGTGAATTAAAGGAATGGGAGAGAAGGTATTTTAATTGTCTCATTTAGACAAGCTGAAACTAAATAGTTTTATATATTAGCATGGAAATGGCAAAAGTGTCCATTAATTTAATTGGTCGTGATGAGTGTGTTAGAAGCTGTGCAGTGCCTCTTCCTTTCTGCTTGGCTCTGTGTGCCACCTGCTGTTTCTCCTCAGTAACTCTGACTATGCCATATCAATATATCATTGATAAGTCTTGACCTATGGGAAAGCATTACCTCTGAGACTGGGTGACTTGTGCAACATGTGTGAAACTCAATAAATTGAGGACTCTGATTAAGAAGAACCAACTGAATCTGGTCCTATAATTTAAAAAAAAAAATGGTTTCAGGGCTTGACCACAAGGGCTTTAATGCTGAGCTACAGTCCCAACCCATCTTTTCTATTTTATGAAAATATTTCTGGAGCAGAAATGACTGATTGGTCTCAAACTTTTGGTCTTTCTGCTTCAGCCTCCTAAAATGTTGAATTGCCAGTCATGCTCCCTTGGACCCATCTCTAATGGGTTTAAGGGAATTTTGATCAAAAACACTCGTCAAGGGATCAAGACATCCTAAAAAGAAACACTAGTAGATGGCTGACTCTTTGAAGAAATATACTTAAACTGTGGTGTTCAGCAACACTCAGTCAATGGTAGTGGCCTCAGTCAAGAAACAGCACTTCGTTTGACTTCCTTAATTTGCATTCCACCTTCTATACAAACAAGGTAAATTTTGGATCCCTCACTCTTTACTGGCTGTTTTTCTTAGGCTCAGTGCTCTTTGCTCCATTAATAGGGACTCTCTGGTAAGTAGATATTTACTTGGTCACAGTCTGCCTTCACTGATTAGTCCTGGATTACTAGGTATTAGCTCCAGGAAATTGTCTCATCGTGAATAATTTGTATAAGTTCTTTTTTTTTTTTTTTTGTCTTTTTGAGACAGGGTCTCACTATGCAGTTCAGGCTGGCCTCAAGCTCACTTTGTAGCTCAGGCTGGTCTCGAACTCACAACAATCCTCCTGTCTCAGCCTCCCGAGTGCTGGGATTACAGGCATGCGCCACCACGCCCGGCTTGTATAAGTTCTTTTAGCTTAATTTGGTCTTAAGAAGGCTTCTTCCAAACTCTAGTCCTTAAACCCCCAATCCTGATAAGGGATACATTTGAGCATTGACTTGAGAAACTTACAATTTTTTTCCCTGGCCTTTTGGGTTATAAATCTCTTAAATGTTTCTTGCCACTTTTACAACTCAGAAATTGTCTTTGTCTTGAAGCTGGGGGCTGGTGTCTTAAAATGCCTCAAAAAATAGAAGAGGGTTTTCTGTTTCTCAGTTTCTGTAGAGGATGAATTTAAGTGAGATACTTGCTTCGAACTACAAAATTACCTCTTGTTACGAAGATAATATTTACTTTCCCTTTGGGCAAAACCATACAGATGCCAGGTTATTTCTCCATCCCATCTATCTTACTATCCCACTGTCTTCAAGTTTCATTAAAATACTTTTATGTTTTCTCCTTGTAGAGTGTACAAGGGTTAGTCAAATTTCTTTTAAATAACGGGCAAGCATGAAAGCACATGTACTATTCCAGTCCAGAGCATGTGTTTTGGAAAATAGCAGGTGCATAAGCTATCTTTCCTCTTAGGAGAAGGGAAGGGAAGTGGGAGCTAGTTTAACTATCCTATGAACTTTTGTTGGGTGAGTTAACCATGCCATTTTAAGCTCTGAATGGACTAGTGCTCTGTAGTGTTAGTTTAGATACATATTGTGCTTGGGGATCGGGACAGGAAAATCCATGATACGAAATTGTAGTGGTGACTTCTGTGGGAAAGAAACAAAAGCTTAATGGAGTTACCAATAACTAATAAGAAGCAGGCGGAGTTTAGGAGAGTTGGACGGCTTGAGATATAGGATACCTTGGGAAGTATCAAGCATTTCATTTAACATGCATGTTGTAAGACCCAAGGAAATTAGAAAGAGGAACTCTTCTGCAGCTATGTTTGATGGTGCTCAAAAGAGATTTAGGAATATTATAAAACTAGCAATATTTTGGTGGGGGTGGAATGGATACATTTGGAGGTTAAATGTACTAGGAATAAACTAAGACAGGGCCTGCTCCAAAATGCATCTAGTCTCATTGACTGTCTAGAATACAGTTAACTGTCACTTTAGTGAAAAGTGCAGACAACTCAATACATTGATGGGAAAATCCAGATTCCTGCATGTAAGGGAATTGTGAATAAATCATTTCAGTGTGTGCTATTAATTTTGTGAAGGGTAGATCTCAGAAAAGGAAAGGGCTCTGCAACGTGCTTGCCCCAGTATCATGATTTTTGATTAATGTGGGTATCATGAATACAGACCTCTGAGCCCTGATGCATTCATTGTGATTCTTTGTCGCAGTGTTTCTATTAGCCAACGGTGTTAGCATCAGTCTGATTGTAAGATAAAGCTTATGGACTATTGTAATGTTGAAGCAATGTCACTTCTCACTACTGAGGCAAACAGAGTCCTTGTCATCCTAGTTTCAAGAAGGAAGTACTGCTATACAACAGTCTCTCACACTGGCCAGTGAAGTCATTGAAAATCACTAGCACTTAGAGACTCACTGAAATGCTGAGCCTTGGAAAGAAAAAAAACTGTTGCTCCCAAAATGCCACATTCCATTACAATGACTGAACAAATATCTGTCATGAGTTATGTGTTACACAGAGCCCTCACTACTGCCTTTCTCTGTATTCCTTTAATACTAGCTTCCAAATCAGTTTGTCTTTACCTGAGAAGTAACACAACACATTCTGATTCTCCCAAGCTTCTCTGGGGCATGTCATCAGACACTGGACAAACCTGAGTATGAGATGGACCAGTAGATAGATCTACACATTGTAGGATATTGATCACGATTTGGCAGTGGCCATGCTTGAAAACAGTCCTTATATTATGTGATATTCAAACCAAAGTGATTACTTCTGAACGAGACCTCCTGTGAGCACAGGCTCTGCCACACAACTTGCCTTGCAAGTAACTGGGCTAGAATCTCATTATATTTAAGTCCATTGTATAAAGTTTATTGGTCTTTTTCTTCCCACTGAAGTAAGGAAGTCTGTAGAGCTGCTTGCAACCGCACCTTAAAGATGGCGCCGGTTTCCGCCTTCCACCCCCTTGGGGATGAGAGCTCTCTGTGGATAACAACTCCGTATTAGGCAACAAGACAGGACAGTGGCTTGCTTCCGCAAACCTGGACCTATAGACAATGCTCACGTGGCGCTTCGGGATTGGATGCCCGAAGGTATTTAGCTATGAGCGGGCTTCCCTTCTGGGCCATTACCTAAGCAGAAGAACATTATCAAAGGCTGAATAAACTGCAGAGAGAAGAACTGGTGGTCGCGTCTTCCTTGCTGGCGAGGGTGAGCGCGACAAGTGGTGGCCCATACGGGGAACCTGTTCCTGCGGTACAATCAACGACAGTTCAGAACTCTCTGCGGTCAGGCAGTACTGGTAAGTCCTCTGGTGAGTAGGGGAAACCGCGACAAGAGCGGGGAATTACCGCGACAAGAGTGGGGAATTAATTGCTCTTCCCTGTAGATAAAGGGAGAGCGGGTAAAGCTCGCTGACGAGTGAGGTTAAAAGTAAAAGTAAACGTTTTCATTATGGGCGCTTCTTCTTTTCACCCAATTTTTTGGCTCTACAGGAGCTGCTGCATTCAAAACATTTAAAACTAAATAGCCCTAGAACAGCTACAAGAGGGAAGGTCCGAGAAAACAGGCAGTAAAGGGGGGTCAAGAAGAGGAAGGGGCTTGTACCCCGATCTTCCTGAGTCGGAGCCTCCTGAGTCCACTGACTCAGAGGAGGATGACCTAGTGCTTGCTGAGGCAATTAAGAGATTAGAGGTTAAAGAGAAGGGCAGTCAGGAGAAAAAGAAAGCGCTGGGCATAGAGAAGCCCTGCTGCTCCTCCCCAGTGTGTAGAGCGGGGCCCTCGGCTCCACCGCCTTATAGGGACAGCGGAGGAGGAGGTCATTCGGGGCGTTCCTTTAACCCAGAAGTGTGGAGAACAGTAAGATTGGAGCTCCCTCTAGCTTTTCCTGTATTTCAGGACGCCCAAGGGAATCGATATCAAGAACCCTTAGATTTTAAAGTGATAAAGTCCTTGGCCGAATCAGTTAGAACTTATGGCATTACAGCTTCCTTTACTATAGCTCAGGTGGAGGCCCTAAACAGACACTGTGTGACACCTGGCGATTGGAGTAGTCTGGCTCGAGCATGCCTGAGCCCTGGTCAGTACCTAGACTGGAGAGCTTTCCTAATCGAGTTCGCAACCGAAGAGGCTGTTGCCAATCAGCAGACAGGCTACCCAGTTCAGGTGTATGAGCAAATTAACAAGATTGGCATTAAGGCATGGAAAGCCCTGCCAAACAAAGGGGAGGT
>PVKA01021121.1:7970-39269 GCA_004027165.1 Ctenomys sociabilis | reverse complement strand
TTAAGCATTCAAGTGCCAGTGTTGTCTTCTGGTCAAGTTTCTTTATTGATCACTTCAGACATGCTGTCTTAGTTACTCTTCTCTCATTGTTCAGACAAAACACCTGACACTCAAAATTAAGGAAGGAAAGGTTTACTTAGCTAAAAGTTAATGGAGGTTTCAGTCCATACTCAGCTGGCTCCAAGGCAGAGTGGCATGTGGCAGAGAGCAGCAGTTCATGGCAGCAGAAAACAGCAAGAGCAAATTGGAGGAGTAGCATCAGTAATGGCTACAGAGAGCAAGTCTCCCTTATGTTGCATTCAGAGGCTATCTGCCCCAGGCTGGGTTTAGTGCTTACACCTGAAATCTCAGTAGTATTCTTACCCATAATCTTGGCACTGGATCATGAATCAATTACAAATTCCAGAAGCTGTCCCATGATTGCATGAGGCAATCATGGGACACATATACCATAACAGATGCAAATTAAAACAGCACTGAGATTCCCTCTCATTCCAGAAAGAATGGCTGTCATCAGGTGATCAATATGTTGGAGCGACTATGAGGAAAAATGAACTTTTCTTCACTGTAGTGCACAGTGACTGGTGCAGCCACTGTTGAAATCAGTATGGAGATTCCAAAAAAAACTAGGATTAGAGGTCCCATTACACCTAGCTATTCTTTTCCTGGGTATCTTCCTGGAAGAATTAAAATTGAAAGCATTGTACCACAGTGATATGTGTGCGCCCATGTTTATAGCAGTGGAATTAATTTGTCATAGCTAAATCTTGGAAACAACCCAAATACCCATCAACTGAGGAATGGCTAAAAAAGATGTGGTAGTTTTATATACTAGAGTTCTACTCACTATAAAGAAGAATAAACTTGAGACTTTTATAGGTAAATGCATGCAATTTGAGACCATACTTGTAAGTGGAATAAATCAAACTCACATATATAAACATCCTCTTGTCTCCCTGGTATGAGAAACTGAAAGTGTAAATAAAGTCCAGAATGTACAGTAGATATTGTGAAATGGGAAGAAATTGTTCAAAAGGAAAAAGGAACTAGGATAGGGGAAAGGGAAAAGAAATGAAGAAAAAAGGAAAAAAAAATCAAGATACTTATACTACTAGTTCTTCTTAGTTCATTTAAAAGAAAGGTTTATACTAATATTGTTCAGAGAATTTTTTTTATGTTTTTCTTTTTTTTTCATTTATTTTTATTTTATTAAAATACAAATGTCAATCAGACAGTTTCAAGACACCTTAACCACACACATTCGATGAATTAATACATTGCAAACTGTTTTCATAACATTTTGGTATTGTACAAGGTGCATACATAGTATTATATTTACAGATATTATTTTAGCAGATATCTCTTATCAGTGAATTAAGAGTGTAGTTGCTTACTTATCTTATTTTTTTATACCTGAATTATATCAAAAATTCAATAATTATTTACCTAGTGGATGACCATAGCACTAAAAGCCGACATAATATCCTGTCCAACTACCATTATTGCAGATCTTGCCTCTCATAGAATTATGTAGAAGCACAGTGTTATCTATCCCAACTGTACTGTCTATACACCCACATCAAAAGGAAGGGTTGTAGAAAGAAAAAATCATGTTCAGAGAATTTTTATGCTAATGTCTTGTACTGTGAGTACCACAAAGATAACAATATTCAATTTTTTTCGAGGGGCTGGCTCAGGCTGTCTTAATGGCAGGACTGGTGTTGCATGTGGAGGTGGGGATCACAAGTCCCAGCACCTGAATGAGTTTGCCTAAGCAAACTTTAAACAACTGAGCTAACCGGCAAGCCTCCAGAATATTCAATGTATTAAGTATTGTTTTTCTCTTATTATTTTGTTATAAAATTTTTGTTTTACTTTTCTCTATAAAATAAAAAATATAGAGCCAGTGTGATAGCTCAGCGGATTAAGTGCCTGCTTAGGCAAGTGCAGAGACAGGGTTCAATCCCTGGCACCATGTGCTGTGCTGGCCACTGAGATCAGCCATGGTAGCACACACCTATAATTCCAGTGCTATTGAGGCTGAAAACAGGAAGATCACTATGAATCCAGCTTCATAGTGAGTCCCTGTATCAAATACATAAAAAAAAAGATAAAATAAAATGCTTTCAAATAATAGAGCTGGGGATGTATCACAGCAGCACAGCGCCTGTCTGCCAAGTGCAGGGATCTGAGTTTGATTCCCAATAAAAACAAAACAAAACAAAACCCCTAATATAAAAAAGTTTCAAAGAATAATTTTTAGGCTTAAAAAATAAATGTTTGTCAAAATGTTCAATAGATATTATATAATACTAGCAGCAAAAATTATCTAGAAATGTGTCATATGCAAATAATTTTCTTCCTGTCATTCCCATGGCATCAGATAAATTTTAGAATATCATTCCAGGGCCAGGGAGATGGCTCAGTAGAATAAGCGCTTCCCTGGCAAGTGTAAGGGTCTGACTTCAATCCTTTGTTCCACCAAAAAAAAAAAGAATCTCGTTCCATCTTCTTTTTAGACAAACTGCATTCAATAATCTCTAAGAAGTTTGTAAGTTTTAAGGCCATGTACACAAGATATATATTGTACATAAGATATATCAACACTAGCATGCATTATTAGACCAATAAAGTACTTCTTTTATTGCACATTCAGAGAAAATTATATATAAGTTTGTAAGTCACTGATGTGGTCAGCCATGTTACCATTTGATTTATAGTAGGTGTATAAAATGTCTAAGTAGATGAATTCTCCTAAAGACCTATTTTAAGTTACCAGACCTTTAAATTTTTCCTGTAATAACCTAATGATCTGCCTAAACAATGAAGGAGAAATTGCTGTCTTTCCTTGAATTAGCTTTGAAAACAGTGCTTTAATTGTAGGCATGTATTCACACATCACCTCAGCATGATCGGAATAGCTTGTCTAAAGACTATTATACTCTAAATACCTATCCAAGACAGAGTAATTTAATCAAAAGTTTAAGTTAATACATTTTGCCACATTAGAAACTAATTTCATTAATATGCTTCAGGACATTTGTTGTTTCTTTTATCCCAATCTGTATTTAAAAGCCCCAGTGCAGGCTACTGTATAAGTTTATTCCTTATAATATTTATGGATGAATCTGTGAGCCCTGCTAAGTTGTGTCACACTTGTGTGCCAGAGTTTGATTTTAGTCCAAGTTCAATAAATTTATTTTGTCAAGAAAATGATATCTTGGTCATTCCTGAACCAACATAACTTCCAATTAAAAAGTTGTCTAGGACTCACTGTGTAGGAGGGGGCAGCTTGAATCTGTATATGCATGGTGACTGCTGGTGACCCCAGGGGGCTCTATGGAGAAGCTCACCTGTGGAATGGAGCACTAGACCTAGAGGACAGCAGTGGCTGGAATTTGAGAATAGGTTTTGTGATTTTTTTTTTTTTTTTTGGTTTTATGATTTCTGAGAAAAGAGACTTCTAGGAAGAGGGTGGAGTGGTGAACAGCAGAAAAGAGGCCTCAGTGAGGCTTAGTGTGTGAACTCTGGAATATAGCAATGTGAGGAGGATAAGGGAGGTGGGTCTCCAGGACCCAGGAAAGCTCTGAAGTTAGGGCTGAAGCCCACAAAGAGTGAAGAGAGAGATGTCATGGAAGGGTTGAAGCCCACAAAGAGTGAAGAGAGAGATGTCATGGAGAAGGAGTTGGCAAGCAGTGCTTTCTCCTTGAGAGTAGTTTTCTGGGACTAATCTGACCTCTGTCTGCCCATGGTGTCTACCACTGACAGCAGAGACATGCTCTGGAGTAGACATTTTTTTCCTTTCTCTCCCCCTCCCCTTTTTTTTCTGGTTGGTTGTTTTGGTTTTGTATGAGTATGAATGTTGTTTCTAATTTTTTTCTGTTCTGTTCTTATTTTTATTTCTTCTCTTTTCCTCCTGTTTTCTTTACCAGTTTCCCAGAGTTTGTGTGGTCTTCATCCTCTAGCCTTGCTTCCAATCTCTTTTTCTAATTCTCTGTTTCTCCCCAACCCCTTTTAGATTTTCTCCCCTGATGGTAAAAATAGCTATATGGAGAGCTTGTTTAGTACCTAACATATTCTAGTTAGTTTTAGATTTTATTATATATTCACAAATCTAGCTCATATGGTTAAAGGTGGCAAATTAATGGTTACCACAGTTTGTAATTTTTTTTTTTTTTTTTTTTTGTCTTTTTCTATTTTTTTGGTGCAGGGTCTCACTATGCATGCAGCCCACATTTATAGCAATCTTCCTGCTTTTTGCCTCCCATGTGCTGGGATTACAGGCGCGCGCCACCGCACCCGGATTGCATCGCCAGCTCAGCGCACCCGAAGGCGGGGCCGGCGCTGCTGGGGGAACCAAGGATCGAACACTGGTCCCTGCGCTTACCTAAGCAAGCGCTTAGTCCGCTGAGCTATACCGCCAGCCCTCTCAGTTTGTAATTTTTTAGGCTATGTTTGATGTCGTTGTTGTTGCTCATTGTACCACTATAGCTAAAGTGATATTCTTTTAACCAGTTGCTTTTCCTGCACCAAGTATGAGATTGCCTAAAGGTTATAATAAATACTATAGGCCAGTTCCAAAAAACCAGGCCTGAGCCCAGTAGGCAGTAGTTCCGTATCACCAACAAATAGAAGAGATGGAATGTTGCAGTAGACTCAGAATTCAAAAGCCAATTAGACTTGGAATTCCAGTATTTGGAAGCATGAGGTAGGTGGATCACTGCACGTTTAAAACCAACCTCAATTGTATAGCAAGAAGCAAGATCCTACATGCTCAAGAAGAAAGAAAGAAAAATGAAACTCAGTGTGGGTGGATATATGTATCTATGGTTTTATTTACATATATATATCTCAGAGAGAGATTGGCATGTATGGATAAGGCTGGAGTTAGCATGTAGAGAGAGATAGCATCTTTGGAGGGTAATTTGGTAGTTTTTAAAAATTTAAAGTACATGTCTAGTAAATCTGCTTCCTCCAAACTCTTAGGCCTTATCAGAATGCCCTTGATATATATTCAAGGATATTCATTTAGTGGTTTTATTTTCTTCCTTTTTTGATGGAAATGAAAAACTGGCAACAAATCACGGACCCTGTGGGAAACTACATATTTCAACATGGTGGTTTTGCACACACAGATAGTATGCTTTGTGCTATTTGACTCTTTTGCAGTGAAAATATATTAATTTATTTTTCATAAAATTTTGAAAAAGCTGAGGAAAGTGGGTTAGATGAGCTTAAATCATCTTATCTAACCTAGCTTGGATAAGGCTGGAGTTGGGACAAAAAGTGAAGATGCTAAGAAAGACCAATGGGAAGAGGGGAAAGGAAGAGGGAATTCTGTGCTGTTGATAACCCTGCAATGCTGAGGAACAAGCAGATGTTTTGTGAGACATGTTGGCTGCAGAGTTTATATCCTGAAATTCCTTTCTCTTTGGTGCAGATTAATTGTGCATTTGAAGTGACTGAAGAGTTGCAGAGTGGCAGGGGACCCTCTGACAAATGACAGGGCAGGGCTAGGCCTGTGCAGCACTTGATGGATGTGCCTCTTTCTCCACTTAAAAGCAGTGCTCAAGTCAGGTGCAGTGGCATGTACTGATGGTCCCTGTCACTCAGACAGCAGAGGGAGAAGGGTCACTGGAGACCAAGAATTTGAGGCCAGCCTGTACACCATACTGAGACCCTATCTCAGTAACCAAAGTTCAGTTTTATTGTGATGTCCTTGCTTGGGACTTTTATCTGGAGAATACCATATTATGGGTAAGGGCCACTGTTCTTTTTATAATTCTTCCTCATTGTAAAGGGAGTTTTATGCCTTAGAGAATGCCTGAGCTACTCCTGCAAAGGGCAGCTTTGACCTGGAGGACAGTGCTTGGTGTGCTGACTGTCAGCTCTGAGCAAGACCCATAGCTCTCTCTTTTGTCCCCCTTAGGGCATCGATTGAAGAGAAATATGGCAAGGATCTACTCAACCTATCTAGGAAGAAGCCATGTGGACAGTCGGAGATCAAGTAGGTATTGTGTGTCTTTCAGGCTTCCAGGTTGGCTAAGACAATTGGACCCCCCACTGTTTTTGCAAATGAAGTTGGTTAGTAGGCTGCAGTGTGTTAGGTGAAACTAATTTTTATTTTTTTACTTCCAATCGTGAAAAAATATAAATAAGCAGAAGACTTACATGAAGTAGGAAGCCACAGCCTATCACTAATATTTCACATTCCTTGATATTTTTATATGGATACTTCATTGCATAAAGGCTATATATAAAAACTTATTGTTTTATATGTATTTTAAGTAAAATAATAAAATAATATATATAGTTATATATTTATGCATTTTAGGGTTTATAGTAGTTATGAGAAGTGTCTTTTTACAATTCTTTACCAACAGTGTGAAATTTCTGCACCGTAATTATTCTTCTTAAGCCATTCACTGAATACTTTGGGAATGCAGAAATAATCAGGAAGGACTTGGGACCTACTTTGAAACATTATCCTCCCCCTCAGAGAGCCTAATGGAGAAGACTAGAGCTGGCATGCAAATTACCACATTTCATTCAGGCAGTCTGAAGGATCCTAATCTAAAAATTTAGTTTAAAGTGGTCCTAGGTGGCCAAGTCTCTACTCACCTAGATAACATGAATGCAGATCCTTTCTAACGAACCACACCCAACACTCAGTTCATTATGCAGTGTTCACGCACATGAAAATAAGTTACATGAAGGGAACAGAAGCAATGAGTAGAGCAATAAAAGATGTGCAGAGATTTTAGATACTGGAATTGACAGATCTAAAAAGTAACCCTATGTTAGATGTATAAAGAAAATAAAAGTGAGCCAGGCAGGGTGGGGCATGTCCCTGTTATCCAGCATTGAGGGAGTCAGGTAGGAGGACAACTTAGGGAGATACTGTCTCAAAAAGAAAAAGATATGAATGTCCCTCAAGAGTAGAGTTCTCTTGTGCTCAATCTCTAGAACTAAAAAATAGGAAAGAAAGAGGGAAGGAAACAGGAAATAAGAATGGGAGGGAGGTTGGAAGGAAGGGAAGAGGTAAGGAAGGAGGGAAGGAGGAAGGGAGGGAGGGAGGAAGGAAGAAGGGAAGACAAGGAAGAAGAAAAACAGAAATGAACTAAGTGGATAAGTAACATAATTTTCAGAAGTTTCAAAGAATTTTTGAAATGAAAAAAAAAAATAACCAGGGCCTCCTGGGTCATGGTTAGGGAGATGCTGGTCAAAAGATGCAAGATTTTAATTAGGGGAAGGTCAGGAGTGCTATTGTACAACACTGTGATTATAGTTAGCAATAAAGAATTATATTATGAATTATTAACAGAGTAGATTTTAAATGTCACTACAAAAAATAGTGGCTCTGTAGAGGAAGTAATGGATATATTAATTAGCTGTACTAGGGCATTCCACAGGGTATACACATTCTGAAAATATCATGTAATACATTTAAATATAGAATCTTTGTCAATTAAAAAATAAATTTAGAAAATGAAATCACCAAGAAGTCATCACAGGAAAAACAAGTGCTAATAAAATTTAAGAATTATTTAAAAAAGCTAAAGAGCAATAAAAAATGAAAAAAATAAGAGATGTAGAGAATAATATACCATATTCAACCTCTTATTTAATCAGAGATCCATAAGATATAACAGAAGGGGAAAAAAATAGAAGTGGAGAATTTTCTAGAAGTGATAGGAACAATAAATTCTCAGATTCAAGAAGCAAAACAAATTCCAAGAATGACAACATAAGGGTAGCCAAACAGCAAGATTCCAAAGTCTAATGGCATGCAGAGAGAATGATTATGCATTAATGAATGTATTAATTAATGAACGTAGTGGTGCTTTCCTGTAATCCCAGCACTTGGGAGGTGGAGACTGGAGAATCACTTTGAGTTTAAGGCCAACCTACACTACAGAGTGAGGTCAAGGCCTGAAATACAAGGAGAGACTCAAGAAATAACCAAAGATTGGATACTAGTAACTAAACATAAAAAAATACATAGATAGTAGTAAATGGTTTGGCAGGAAGGATGTTTTGAATTAAAACATTCTGAGGGATGTCTCTGTTTAGGGTGAGAATAAAATATTAACTTTAGGCTTCTAGTAAACTTCAAAGCAGATTCTTCCTCTGGTGGGCCTGCAAAGGAGAATGTAGTCTGGCCAGGCCTTGCTTGCAACGTGAGGCTCTACAGAATGCATTAACACTGTGGCTAGATGGCTAGACGGTTACTTCACATTCACTGGGAGATAATGAATATGTATCATTTTGTGTTGCTTGGTTTGTTATGTAGCAATGGAAGAACCCAGTACAGTTTTCTTAAGGTCTGTCTCATGCATTTAGACATTAAGGTCTGGGATGATGCCTGTCTTGTGCTATTGAATCACCAAAACCTGACACAACACTTGGTTCATGATCAATAAATATACAATGATTGAATGATTAAAAGAATGAATTCAGGAACCAGGGTTTGAATCCTTCCTTTATTGCCTTGTTTTTGTGATCCTGATTGCTATAGTTTAAGCAGCTGGTTTTATGACAAAGAAATTTGTCTGTTATCAATTGGGAAAATAAAGCACCTTGCCCTACTGAGGCAAACTTATGCCTGCACTTGGAAAAACTGACCTTAAGAGGTCTTCATCTTTTTCTGTCTTTTCAAGCTCACTAACAAATATGAGTCTGAAGGTTCTATGTTCAGATGTGGCACACAGAGTCTTCTTATAAGAAGACTATATAGCCCATCTTCAGAATTCAAATGATATGTGTACTTGTTTTTTAGCACCCTGAAGAGGGCCCTTGAAGTCTTCAAGCAGCGTAAGTGATTTTTAAAAACTGCTTGCTGTCTCTATTTGGTGTTATTGTTTGCTGTCTTTGGTAGCTCCATGTCTGTCATCAAAGGCAAGTTTAAATTTGCTCACCAGGGGCTGGGGAGATGGCTCAGTGGAATAAATGCTTCCCTGGCAAGCACAAGGGTCTGAGTTCAATCCCTGATTCCACCAAAAATAAAAATAAAAATTAAAATTAAAAAAAAAATAAATAAATAAAATTTTCTCAGCAGGTCTGGCAAGATAGCCTAGTGGTACAGTACCTCCCTGGCAAGCACAAGGTCCTGGTTTTGATTTCTCATACCTCCATAAAAATGCTAAATTTGGTGAACAACTTTTTTTTTTTTTAATTTAGTACAAGGTCTATAGGATCATTACATAGATTGGACTCATAGTGATCCTCCTGTTTTCAGCCTTCCAAGCGCTGGGATTACAGGTGTCTCGTTGGCTGGTTCAGCGAGCCTGGGGTAAGGCTGGTATGGCATGTGGTGCTAGGGATCGAAGCCTGGTCTCTGTACTTGCCTAAGCAGGTGCTAGGTCCACTGAGCTGTCTTACAGGTCCTGGCCTTCTGAGAGCAGCATGCCTCACACTGGAGCGAGCACTTGAATGATGTGGATGGCTGGTTTTTAACTTGGCTGCTGAATCCATCCTTAGCTTTTGACCCAAGAAGTTTGGAAAATTTTCAAGTGATGCTGAGGCCACTGGTCTGGGAACCACACTGGAGAAACACCCTTAAGGGTTGTATATCCTGCTTCACTGCATACAGCTCAGAAAGTAGTCACCACATGTACCACCCGCCTCAGCCAGCCTGTGTGTTAGCCTCACCCCTGGGTGTTCCTAGGCACTCTCTGGCTTCCTCTTGCCAATCTAGCTCTGCAGGCCTCAGACACTGGGCAGTGTTGTAAATGACTCTCCAATTCGCTCAGATCCTCAACCTTTTTTTTTTTTTTGTCTTTTTGTGACAGTGTTTTGCTGTGTAGTTCAGGTTGAACTCACTGTGTAGGCCAGGCTGACCTCAAACTCAAAGTGATCTGCTTGCCTCAGATTACAGGTGTGTGTCACCACATCCAGCCCCCAGACATTTTTATACAGAAAAAATCTTTGATTATAAGAAACCACAAAGGAAACATTGTCTTGGTATCCTCCCCTCTCTCACCCTAATCTGGCATGTGTCACTTTCCACTGTGAACTCATCAATAGGTCAGTGTAGCACCTTATGATCCAGTCCCCTTCCAAAAGCCTATACTTGGGGGAACATTTTGGATCCAAATCAGACTTTCTCACCTCATCCTGCTTTTTTTCAGAGAATGTGCAGATGTGTATCTTTGTCCAGAACTCTCTGAGCCCCAGTGTGTGTGCTCCATCCCCTACTACATGTTTCTTCGTGGATGCTTCAAAGCTACCTTAAATCAAGTTGTTTGCCTCAGAGCTCATAATTTTCCAGAATGATTGCCTGAGAAAGTTTGAGGTCATTTGTCTCTGTATTCTTATTTTTTCATTTGTCTTCAAAGTTAGGATGCTACATTTTAGAACTAACAGGACCCTCCTCCCCATTCTTTTTTATCTTCTTAGAAAAAGACTCCAGTGAGTGGCACTTCATTGTGGTATGAACGTTTTTATTTCACATGGACATTCTAATTTCTTTATGCTTCTTGACACAGTAAAGGCTGATTCCAAGAGGAAACTGAAAGTCTTTGGAAGTGCAGTGTCAGAATTTTCAGGTTTATCTTTGCTAGGATAAGCTCTACTTCCTGTATCTTTTTGCAAGGAGGAAATGCCTTTCTTCCTGTGGGGCCATCTTTGCTTTTTCAGATGGCTGATTTTTTTTTGGTCCTGTGTCTCAAGTCAAATGGAAAGCCCAAGTTGTGGTGCCTTCAGCATATTTTCTTAATCTCTCCATTTTTATTTTTGTATTGTGGCCTTTGGTTTCAAATCTAGAGTCTATCCTATCCAGGCTTAGTAGTCCTAGGCATTGAGAGCCTGCTTCTGAGGCTTTCTGTCCTGAATGTTTAGCATCTCCAAGCTAGTGACTTTAACGGGCACAGTTTGTGGGCATGTGAAGTGTTTCTGTAGCTGTTGAGTGATGTTCTATTGGAACAGTCTGTATCTTCTACTCTCACACAACAATGATCAGCATGGAAGCTTTCAGATACCAGGTGTATGGTGGTTTCTCTCTCCCAGAAAGTAAGCAGCCTTTTTTGTAGTAGACACCAGTTAACTAAGATATTAGGTATCCTCTAATCCACTTCATTTCCCATCAACTAAGAAACAGCAGTGGATATGACAGGTTGTGAGCTCATCTCAGGGACTGCCTTCTACTTACTCCTTTGATGTCCCTTGCAAGCCCTGGTTTGTTTTATTGGTGGCTTCTTACTATTTACTTAAAAATCAGGGTTCCTACAACCACACTTTTGAGCATCTCACAGAGCTCGGGAAAACACTAACTTACTCTTGCTGGTTTACTAAAGAAGAGTCCTATAGGGTGAGATTTAGGAGAAAGCTGTGGAGCTTCTCTGACTTTTCTGAATGACACCCTACTCCAGGAACCTACACAGAAGCTTTCAGACTCTGTCCTTCTGGGTTTTTAATGGAGGCTTCACTGCATAGGCTTTCTTTCTAATGTTTGTAGCGGGGAACCCCAACAAGGCCTGTTCAGTTTCTTCTTGGTTTCTTTTTGCAGCATTCTTTTCTCTGGGGAATGGGCAGAAATTCTGTGCACTAAGGAGGGTCTTATGACCTATTATGGGGCAGTGAGGGATAAGAATATCTTGAGACGGGAGGATAGTCAATGAGTCTGAGGCCAGCCTGGGCTACATAGTGAGTTCAAGGCCAGCCTGAACTACATAAGGAGTCCCTGCCTAAAAAAATAAATGAATTCTTTATGGTCAGCTAAAGCAGGGCAAAAGTAGAATTTTCATGATTTTTTGTGGGGAGAGAGAAGTCTAGAACCATAGGTGAAAACAAAATATATATCATAATATCACAAGTATAAATATTAAATGAGTTAGGATAACTAATCCTCTTAATTTTTGTAACTTTTCAATAGAAGGAATCTGCTCTCTAACTCATCAGTTAATCCATTTCTCAATGTAAAGATGATATTTTTTCATATTTCTTATACACTATAAGTCCACTTGTATGGGTTAAGGAACCTCAGAATAGGCAGGATTGTCTAAGTCATTTACTTTTCTGCTATCATTTCTTTTTTTCTCTCAAAAAAGTTTTATTTCCTTCATATTTGTATAATGTATATTTATATTAAAATTTATATTTATTAGCCGGGCGTGGTGGCGCATGCCTGTAATCCCAGCACTCGGGAGGCTGAGGCAGGAGGATTGTTGTGAGTTCGAGACCAGCCTGAGCTACAAAGTGAGCTTCAGGCCAGCCTGAACTGCATAGTGAGACCCTGTCTCAAAAAAACAAAAAAAAAAAAAAATAAAATAAAATTTATATTTAAATGAGACATAAAGGAAATGACACACACTAGAATTTCACTTCTCAGTGATAAGCAGTTATTGGTAAATACACCATCAGACATTTTAATGCAATTGGAAAAACTTACATATGTACATACATGTATATGTGTGTGTATATGTATGTGTGTGTGTGTGTGTGTGTATATATATATTCATAAACATAAAGAGTATTAGAGCAAGCCAGAGGTCTTTTGGGCTAAGCCCAGAGCATATATTTTTAAATTTTTTTTTCCAGTATGAGGGATTAAACTCACGACCTTGCACTAGCCAGGCAGGCACTTAAGCTACTGAGCTATATCCTGGCCCCCAGCATATGTTTTTAAAATGAAACATATCAAATTTTAATTATGATACCAGTTTGGTATATATCATTCCAGACCTTTTTCTATGTATTTACAAGTCCTTCCCTCTTTTTTTATTTTTATTTTTATTTATTTATTTTTTTTTTGGTGGAACCAGGGATTGAACTCAGGCCCTTGCACTTGCCAGGGAAGCACTTATTCCACTGAGGCATCTCCCTGGCCCCCCTCTTTTTTTATTAGCAGGCATATATACATATAGACATGGATGGGTTTTTATATAAGAAGATACTCCACATGTTTCTTTATAATTTTCTGTTTTAATGTATTATAGAGAGTTTTTTATTTCAGTCCATGCAGCTCTGTTTTATTCTTTTCCATTTAGAATATTTGGCTCAACAAAATATAATATTTCCTCCAAGAAAGTTGTGCTGATTTTCTTTTCCCTGCCAGCAGGGTCATTTCTTCCTATCTTCATCAGTACCCAGAATTTTCTTGTTTTTAAAATTTTACAAAACTTAAAGATAAAAATGACATATCTTGGGTTTTAAAGTTTTGCATATTTTCAGTACTTTTAGGGATGAATATATTATCAATTACACATTGACCATTTAAACCACTCTTTTCTAGATTTCATGTTATTTAAATTATTTTTAAAGCCTGGGATATAAATATTCTTTTTATTTGAGAAATTTCATTTAATATAACTACTTTCTCTTAATTATATAAATTGCACATTTTCCTGTTTTCTTCATATATCTTCAAGGTTATTTGGACAGCACAAATTTAAAATTTTTTCTTAGATAAGATTTTTCAGTCTTTTTAGGTGTATGTATACATGTATGTATGTATGTATATGTGTATATATATATTTTTTGAGCTAGAGCCATGCCATGCAGTTCAAGATGGCCTTAAACTCGCTATGTAGCCCAGACTAGACTCAAACTTGCAGTGATCCTTCTGCTTTGGCCTCCTAAATTCTGGGATTATAGGCATATGCTATCATACCTGGTGACTTTCTAATTTTAATTACCATGCCTAGGACCAATGAGATAGCTCAACAGACTAAGCACCTGCTTAGGCAAGTGAAGGGACCAGGGTTTGATCCCAGCATCATCAGCTGTGCCGGTCCAGCACCCTGGGTATGCTGAGCTAGCCAGAGTCCAGGTGTGGTGGCGCATGCCTATAATCCCAGCACTGGGGAGGTTGAAAGCAGGAGGATCACTAAGATTGTGAGCTGTGTAGTGAGACTCTGTAGCAAATATATTAAAAAGTTTAATTTTAGTACCATTCTTAAATTTTTCTTAGAACAAGTAAAATTTAAAAGTTTATTTTGTCTATTATAAAGGCAAACCATGCTCACTGTAAAGATCTTTGAAAATAAGGGTCAAAATGACTAATAGCCTTTCTAGCCAATAGTAACTACTAGAAGGCAAACTTTTATTGTGTGATCTTTTTAATAAAAGTTCAGGGTTGGGCCGGCGGTATAGCTCAGCGGACTAAGTGCTTGCTTAGGTAAGCGCAGGGACCAGTGTTCGATCCTTGGTTCCCCAAGCCGCGCCGGCCCCGCCTTCGGGTGCGCTGAGCCAGCGATGCAATCCGGGCGTGGTGGCGCGCGCCTGTAATCCCAGCACATGGGAGGCAAAAAGCAGGAAGATCACTATGAATGTGGGTTGCATGCATAGTGAGACCCTGCACCAAAAAAAAAAAAAAATAGAAAAAAAAAAAAAAAGTTCAGGGTCCTGAGAGGTTAAAGATGAAAAGATCCCTAGATGTTGTCTAAAAAGAATGAAGAGTCTCATTTGAAATTATGATGGCGTTAGGAGTCTTTCCTGGGGTGCAGGTTTCTGAGCTGCAGCTGTGGCTGTGTTTTTTTCCCCAGCACAGGCCATATGCTGGGCTGGGAACAATTAGTGGATGGAGGCTGAGATAAGGGCTTTCGAGCATTGTTCTTGGTGGCCAGGGAAATGCAGGGCACCTGAAAGAGCTTAGTAAATGTTGGTGACTAGAGGGTTTTAATACTTGCTTCCATCTTTTGTGACTACATGTGTATAGTTTTATATACTTTGATGCATTTGACTTTAGATATAGATAGAGCTTGATTATTGTTTTATTAAATTCTTTTTGCAGAAGTAGACAATGTCGCCCAGTGTCACATTCAGCTTGCACAGACTCTAAGAGAAGAGGCCAGGAAAATGGAAGAATTCAGGGAAAAGCAGAAGCTACAACGGAAAAAGGTTGGAATTGAACATGTATAAAAATGTCACTCTTCCTGCTGCAGAAAACCCTGGGCTTGTCTATTATTTAAACCCCTCAGTTCTGCTCCCACCATCACACAATTATGCTTTTTCTATCTCCTGAGAAGGTATTATTGGAGTGCCCATGTGAGGACTTAATCTAGGTGGCTGTGTCTCTTTACCCATTTTTGCACCCGAACTATCTTCCTTATAATTCTTGCAGGATTCAGAGGCCGTCTCCTTTTTTTCACAGAACCAGGGATTGCACTCAGGCCCTTGCACTTGCCAGGCAAGCGCTTACTCTACTAAGCCATCTCACCAGCCCCATCTCCTCTTTTCACATGTGCTGTACCTAAAAAAATAGCACATATAAGCTCCTGACAAATCCCAGATGGTAATGTATTTGGTAGAGGGTCTCACTGTGCAGCTCAGACCCAAGTTGTTATCTTCATAGAAGCTATGAATAGGCTTTTTTTTTTTTTTTTTTTTATTGAGAGGCTTTATTCTTACTGCATGGAAGGACATAAGAGTAAACAAGAGTTCATAAAACTGGCAAATATTTGGGAAGTTACTGGGATCAGAAAAAGAAGTCTAGATTCATAATGAAGTTCTGCTTAGATTCAACCAGGCACAAATTCTGACTCCTTTTGGTTTTGTTCGTGAAAGACTTGTATATTTAGCTTTACTTTGTAACCAGCGAGGGCCCTTCTGGAATTTCCTTCTGTATCTAGGCTTTAATACTGAAAACCTGCCTCAGTGGGGCACAAAGTCTTCCTTATGTGGCACCAAAAGATTTCTCTCTAGGTGTCCTAGGTCAGCTCTGTGTGAACTTCTGGTGACTCACCTTGCCTGGACATCCCTTTGGCACCCTTTCTACATCCTGGCTCTGAAATGCCCTGAAGTTATCCGCAGGATATATATCCAACAAACAACCAACAGTTAAAGCTGCCTGTACCCTTACATCAAACTTGACAACTTTGCTCTTGGATCTAAGTTGGAGTCACTTTGCTTTCTCCTTGTAGCAAAACAGGGTGGCATGGCAGAGGGGCAGAAGGCAGCAACCAGAAAGTGACAGGTGACACATGACAAGTAATGACCACAGTAGCTCTCTCTGTCCTTTACATTTTATCCAAGCTATTTGCCCTTAGGGTGGGTAGCATTCACAACCATAATCTGAGAATTGCACCATGAATTAGTCCCAGCCTCATACTGGAGCCAGCCACCACCAAAAGCTCTACCTAGAATCACACAAGGCTTTGGGGGATGTCTATACAGAAGCCATAACAGTTGGCTTAGGCAGTCACCTCCTATTAGTGTCCCTACTTTCATTGTCATGTCATTACCTACTCTAGCATCCCCTGGCCTCTTCCCAGTTCACAGACTGCCCTTTTTCTGCACCTCTTCCTAGGAAGGAAAGGCAGATAAGAACCTGCAGTAAAGCTTGCATCAAGAAGTTGCACTCATTTTCTATATTGTCAGGCCAGTGGAGTGCATCTGGCTCAGATTTTTTTATATGAGCTGAAGTAGCATTCATGTTATACCCTTTGGATGGTCAGACAACTTCATGCTGACTTTGCCAGGCCTGCTCACTTTCCTAGGGGAATTTCAAGTTTTCAAAACTTAATGTCTTGGACAGCCAGACTCTACACACGTGATTTCCCGTATAAGGAGGGGAGAATCATTTCCTCTTATTTTCAAGTGTCTCTGATAGCTCTGGCATTTTCAGGGAGAGATTTTTAAAACCCAGTTTCTGGAACTTCTCTTCCTATCAAGTTAGGTAGACCAAATTGTGATACATAGATTGAACAAGTTCTGAATTCTCTTATGCAACAGTGTAGCCTCTACTTGATTTTCTGATTTCCCTGTACCAAAGGAAATATGGAAAGAGTTTTGAAAAGTCCAAAGTTTATCAATCAATTTGCAATTTCTTGAGTCATAGTGAACTCTAGAATTGCACCACTTCCGTATTTAATTTTGTTTTACATTAAACTTTAGAGAAAAGATGTCACTGCTAACTTCTCATTTTTTAATGGTCAAACTCTGCACGCTTTGGTCTTCCACTTCTTGGAAATTAAGCCATTTCCACGTATCAAAGGAAATTATGCATTGGTTTATTTTCAAATAGTGAGGTGGGAAACGTGTGGGTGAATGGCTGGTAAGAAATTTATGGCTGCTCACTCTTACAACTAACATTTTCTGAGGGTGGACACTAAGATGGACATGATGATGTTTCTGTCACTAAGCAAAGAGCATATCCAGACAGACTGGTGTGACACAGGTTCATGATAAAGCATGATAGGACTTACATGATGTAGGGGAGGAGAAGGTGCCATCTGAGCACACAGTGGGAAAACGTAACTTCACTCATGAGGCTGAGGGGAGCTCCTGGGAGAAATAATGTTGCTGGCAAGACCAGCAGAGTGAAATGTCATTATGTGGAGCAATGAGGGGCTCTTATTCCTGGGAGCTGGAAGGGTAGGAAGAACTCTTTGGGTCTCATACTCAGGAGTCTTGATGTTTGAGGGTGCTATATGTTCTTCCTCAGCCCAGGAGTGTCCTTAGCAAGACAACAGTAACACAGAATCAGTGATTCTGTCCTCTGTTGCCCACATTGTCTTAAAGTCTCAGCTAAGCTGAGAGTGGTCACCTTTGTGCTACCTGTGGAGAGCCATCTGTTGAACATGGGGCTTCCTCAATAACTAGCACTGATGTCTCCAATTCTCAGAATACAGTCTGAAGGCAGATAGGTGGGAAATAGATGACAAATCAGTCATTTCAAAAATTTACCTAGGAATAGCTGGGTCATTTGTAAATTTCTTCTCCTTTTCCCCTCATTTTGTTTCTCCCACTCTACAACAGAGATGATTGTGTTTCGCACTGCTGTGGGTTATCAGTAATGCAGCCATGTTTCCCCTGGATTTCTGAGAAATTCAAGTCCTAGAAAAGACCCTTCCCCACAAAAGACCTTAATGAGAACCTTTGATTCATTGGGGTCAACATGAGTAGCATAACCCTGTACGTGAACACTGCCATGGGGCAGTGTAGCAGGCAGAGGTATCTGGTGTCTGGAATCCTATCAATAAACCATTGAGTGGCCTTGGGTACTCATAGCATATCTCTTCTTGGGCCTCAGGGGTCATGCTTGGCAGGTTAGAGTTGGCTACTTCTTCTTTGCTCCTCCTCCAGGTATAAGGATGTAGTTGCTCCTATGATCCCACGGTTCCCTACCTGCTATGACAAGGGTTTATTCTGTGTTCTTCCATGAGGGGCTCATGTTGAAGCCCTGACTCTTCTGTGTCTATGCTGTCCTCCCCATTCCCAGTGAATGGCCACCTTTTGGTACATCTCTTTGGCCTATGCTGCTTGTGGTGCTCCCAAGGGAATTTCATGTCCCTCACAAGTTCATATTTGAAGTGAGACAATCTCAAGGATTCCCTCCAGGTATCTTGAAAATCCATCTATGTCTGTATGTTATAGTGATAGACAAAAACTTAATTGATCCCAGGGAAATTGCTGCCAAGTGAACTCATTGGAATAAAAAGTGAGAGAGAAACATCTTTTTTAAAATTTATTAATGTGTTTATTAATTGAGAAACAAATAGCAATGAGACAGTTTCCAAAACCCATTAGTAGGACAGTTTCAATAATTAATGCATTGCATATTGTTGTCTTTGTAGTGGTTATTCATAGTACAAGATGCAGATGTGATGTTCTGTCCTAACACTATTAGTACAAATCTTTCTTCTCAAAGAATTAAGAGAAAGTAGCTGCATATCCTAACTATTTTGTATATACAGATATAAAATAGTCCTTCATTTATTTTTGATTAGTTTTGTCAGAGGTGGGTATTCCATTGTTATTTAAATATTGTAGGTGCTTAAATTCAGCAACATAACCCAATATAGTAGAGAAGTATCTCTTAACTGTCCTACAAACACTTCTTCCTCTTATATTGCCGGGGCTCTTTACTAGTAAAAAGTGTGTCATGGATGAGCTGCGGAAGTGAATGTTTATGTCCCTAATTTAACATAGGCTTACAAAATAAAGACCTCCTTTTAAATATGAATGGTGGGTTGGTGTGGTAGGTCATTGAGCAAGTGCCTGGACAAGTGAGACTGCTGGAATGGATTCCTTGTCTTTCTCTTCCGCAGCAGGTCTGGGCTCAGTGGACCCACAGCTGCAGCATTTCATTGAGGTGCAGAGTCCAAAACAGCGTTTTCAGCACCTGGTGCACAAATGACCGAACTTTGTTGGGAAAAGTGCCTGGACAAGCCTGGACCAAAGTTGGACAGCTGGGCCGAGGCCTGCTTTGTGAACTGCATTGAGCACTTTATCTATACGAGCCTGTTCATCCTGAACAGACTGGAGCAGACCCATAAGTCCAAGCCAGTTTTCTCAGAAAGTCTATCTGACTGATTTCAGCATTACCTTTTTGGAAAACGAATGTAGTCAAGAAAAGAAGAGCTGTTGGGGGCCAGGGAGGTGGCTCAGTGGGATAAGGGCTTCACTGGTAAGCTCAAGGGCCTTAGTTCAATCCCTGGTTCTGCAAAAAAAAAAAAAAAAAAAAAAAAAAGAGCTGTTGATGGGATGAAGAAATGGCTATGGGGAGAATGACCCCCATTTTCTCTTTCTTGGGACATCTTGTGAGAATAAACAAAAGCCAATTTTTTTTGTTGGGGAGGAAATATGAATGGTGCTTTAAAATTTTTTGAAAATTCCCTTTAGAATTCAAAGTTTCTTGATTTTTAGATTTAGGGAAGATCATGTTCTAGGGTGATCACTGGGACTCCAAGGTATCTGAGTTTTCTGTCTTTAAGACCTGACTGCCCAAATTCAAAGATGGGCACCACATTTACTGACTGTTAGGCTTTGGACACATTTGCTTTGGACAACTCTTGGTTCTGCAGCTTCCTCATTTGTAAAATGAGGGTAATAAATAGCACAACTGCCTTCAGGATGGAATGATGACTCAGTGCACTAATTCATGTTGAACACCTAGCTCTTGTATAAACTGCTATTAATAACTTCCAGGCTTTGTGTAGCTTTGTTTGTAGCTTAGCATGTATGAAACCCTGGATTTGATCCTTAGCATATAAATAATGTTTTAATTAAAAGTACTTGCACTCTCTTTACAGACAGAACTTATAATGGATTCTACCCATAAACAAAGGAACTTACAATTCAAGAAAACCATGGATGTGAGTTATGCTTTATTGCCTTTTTTTTTCCTGGAAGTGGATAATAGTGGCATTTTCAGAAATACTGTGCTAGGTATGAGCATATTCCTACTAAAATAGCATTTCAACAGTGTTATTTATCTCTGTAGTGTTTTAGGGAAAGCAATCTTCAGTGGTTTAGCTTTCCTTTTTAAGGCCTTGGAAAGCTTGAAGATGAAATGAAATATTAAAAATGCAATGGTGCTGTCTTTCTGATAGCCTAGGAAAATTAAGCAAATCAGTTTAAATATTTAAGGCTGAGATGCAAAAAAATATATATATATGAAATTATGTCATTTATTTTGTATTTGAGCCTTTGTACTGTGGCTGTTTTCAGTCTTGATGGTTTACCTCTTACTGAGTGACTCCTACTTTAACATAACTAGAAATTTTAAGTCTTCTTTCCCATAAATAATTTATTAAAAACAATTGGCTGCTGGCAAGTGCAAGGTCCTTAGTTCGATTGCTCATCTCCCCCCTTCCCCCTCCACAAAAACTCCAACAGTTGGTAAGGTAGAGGTAAGGCAAGTGCTAAGGATCTCATTCTAGCCTCTCATGGGTCTTTTATCTATGAATCCAACAAATTCTATTCTGAGAACCTGTAGAGTTTCTTCTTTGTACAGTGAGCATTATGGTACTCTGACTGTGACATAATATGAAAGTATCACCACCATTGATGCTATGTGCAGTCTCCCTCCAAGCTGGTTTTGTCTTTGGCAGATATTACCTCAAAACAATTAGTACATAGAAAAGAATGTCAGCATCAGTGCAGTGCACAAAAAGTGCTGGTAAATGTATGATTTTCCCTCTTAGACCTTTCAGGTCTTGAGCAGTCTGGGGTAAGCTTTCTCACAACTGGAGAGACTAGCTTATTTAAATTATTATTTCTTCTTCTTATGTTTAGAGCTATATTAGTATTACTTCTACTTACATTTAGAGCTGAATTTAGCTAAAATTAGTATTGGTTTTTCATTCCTTTGTGAGAAATAATTTAGAAAAATTACAGGAGAAAGAAAAACTATTGCAGTTATTCGTTTTTCTCTTATCATGGTCTTTTATTGTCCTTTTACTATTCCAAGGTTTCTTTCCTTTTTTCTCTGTCTGTCTGTCTGTCTGTCTGTCTGTCTGTCTGTCTGTCTGTCTGTCTGTCTTTAGAGAAAGGGTCTTATAGTTCAGGCTCACCTGTTAAGTGTGAGGTCCTGAGTTCAATTCCCAGTTATAAATAAATAAATTGGAGTTATTGCTTCTGTGATGAAGTTGCACTCTGTCCAGAATTGCCAGAGAGACATTTCAGAGGCTGACAAGAATGAGCATCTGCCTCCTGAGGGACCAAGGTCTCCTGAGCAGTACCCCATTCCTGCTGGACTCAGAGGGCTGAGGCATCTGCTTCCCAGGGTTGTCACCTGCTCACTTGTCTTTTTGTAATAATGAAGGCAAAGAAGACCTATGAGCAGAAATGCCGGGACAAAGATGAAGCTGAGCAAGCTGTCCACCGGAGTGCCAATGCGGTAAACACAAAGCAACAAGAAAAGGTACCTAGGAGAGCTGACAGTGTGAAAGACTAACATTAAATTTATCTCTTTGAAACCAGCTCACAGTCTTCAAAAACCTTGTCATTTTAGGGGGTTCAGGAAAGCATTAGGAAGCAGGGTCACAGGGAGTGAAGGGTTGCATAGGATTTATTTTTTCATCTTTTTCCAAATGCAGCTCTTTTATTTGTTGTTTCTTGCTTAGGCAGATTGGAAACTTAATTTTATAAAATCTTCACATAAAATTGTCAGCAACCAGAGGACAGGAGTATGTGTTTAGTAGGATATAGGATGTTATGTTTATGGCCATTTGGTAAGGAGCAGATTAAAGGGCAAACTGAGTGATTTACTCACAGGGGATAAATAGATGCAACTTTGACAGACTTTGTCTCTTCATACTGGTTGCGTTTACATGTGTTTCTCTATGGATGCCTGGCCCAGCATTCTTGGTCATTGTTCTTTTTTTGTCTCCACAGCTTTTTGTGAAGCTGGCAACTTCAAAGACTGCGGTAGAGGACTCAGGTGAGGGATCTGTTCCTCTGGATGGGGAGGGTTAGGATGGGGTTTACATTATCCTGTGTGTCTCTGAGAAAAGTAGTTTTGCAATAAAAATATATGTATTTATAGTAGGGTTAATAAGATATTAGAAGAAGGGAGGCAAAGAAGAGAGAAGAGTAAAGAGAGGGAGGAAAGGAGAAAGAAGGGAAGGTATATAAGATTCTAGGATGTGGGAGGAAGCACAAGAGACAGTCTCTGGCTGTGACCTGTGGAGGTCCTGCTGCCTTACGTGTAAGGATTCTGTGGGGGTGGAGTTCTGTGGGGGATGTTGTGGGATTGATCTGATTTTTTTGTGGCAGTCTATCTAAGGACTCTTTCAGCCCTTGTACCCTCATCTAGAGTGAAAGAAACAGCTGAGGTTCAAGGCCTTGTCATCCTTGAAATCCAAAACCCAAGACAGAAGCAGTCCCTCTTTTTAATTCCCAGAAACAAGCCTCTTGTGAATGCCATCACTTAGGAAGCCTCTAATTAAAAACTAAAGCTTATTGGTCTACAAACTCAAAGGAAAAAAGATGGACATGGTAGTGCACACCTGTAGTCTCAGCTCTCAGGAGGCTGTGTAGGAAGATTACTACAAGTTTGAGACCAGCTTGGGCTACACAGTGAGATCCTATGTAAAAAAAAAATTTATATATATATATATATATATATATATATATATATATATATATATATATATATATTAGTTTATAAATAAAAAATACTGTTGGAAAACAAATTTTCTTGGTGCTACTTTAGAGCTCAAGGCAATTCTTTGTGTCCCTCATTGGAGAATTTTCCACAAAATGAAAAGGGTATTGTGGCAGAAGCAAATAAAGAAAATCCTGGCTGAGATTTTTCTCAGCTTTCACTTCTTTGAGGCGTTTCTTGCATAGGGCTTGGTTCATTGTTTAAGGGAAAGTGACAACCACCTTGTGGCTGTTCGAGGCCTGTGAACCCGCCACAACTCTGATGAGCATGGTCTCTGAACTGAGGCTTTTTCTTGCATTGCAGACAAAGCGTACATGCAGCACATCAGTGCACTGGACAGGATCAGAGAAGAGTGGCAGAGTGAGCATGTGAAGGCCTGCGAGGTACCTGGAGCCACCTGCTGCTCAGGCGGGGTGGGCATGTCTTCCGCCTGAGACTCTGGAGAGCCTGCTTCTTGGAACACATCCCAGGCCTTCATATTATAGCACCCAAATTCTCTTCTGATCAGAGAGCATGAGGGAAAGCTAGAAATCAGGACTTTAAGGAAGAATGGAAGGGATTGGAATATTTTCCTCCAAGCTCTAGTCTTCTCTTCTCTCCATACCCTGACCTCACTTTCCAACTCTGGGTGAAACTTTAGGGTAATGTTTAGTTAGGTGCAGGCATGTACTAGCAGATTTAGTTAGTGGTTGGTTACAGTAATGTCTTTGGGAGCCTGGCATATATTTGCTAGGTT
Organism: Ctenomys sociabilis; assembly: GCA_004027165.1. NCBI lineage: Eukaryota > Metazoa > Chordata > Mammalia > Rodentia > Ctenomyidae > Ctenomys > Ctenomys sociabilis. The sequence goes on along the minus strand of PVKA01021121.1, from coordinate 15,702 downwards.
CTGTGGGAAATGTGTACAGCTGGTGAGCAGGCTTTGGAGTATTTTTACTCTTCACATTTTTCATTTCACCACTACCCTCTTTCATTTTCAGCATATGACCTCATGATTTCTCAGAGAACTCTAAATAACAGAATCTGGAAACTTCCTCCAGTTTCTGCCACCTTACCTACTCATATTCTTACCATTGGTTCACCAAGTGAGGTCCCAGAAGCAGCAGCATCACTTGGGAACTTGTTTAGTTAGGTACAGGCATGTACTAGAAGGGCAGTTCTCAGACCAGCATCAGAGCTGCAAAGTTAGAAATGCCAGGAGCAGGGTCCAGGAACCTCTGAATTCACGTGTGCAAACCACTGATGCATAGACACTCTTCTCCTGCTAGAGTAGAAAGGTGCCTGATCTATTTTACAGCTGGGTGTGGTGGTACATGCCTGATTTTAGTCTCAACTATTTGGGAAGCTGAGGGAGGAAGTTTGTAAGTTTATGATTTAGCAAGACCCTGTTTCAAAATAAGATAAAAGAGCTCAGTTGTGGAGCACTTGCCTAGCATGCATATAGCCCTACTTTCAATCTTCAGATCTTGAGAAAAATAATCTCACCCAGCTGACTTTTCCTCCTAGCCCCCTTGTCCCTTGGCACAGGTCCTTTAACATGATTCAGCTGTTGTTACCTTGTATACAACAAATTCGGCTCCTTCCTACCTTTAGCTTGAAAACCCTCTAGCTGTCACTTTCCCTTTGCTACTGTTCTCTTCAAGACTATCCTTTTTTTTTGGTGCTGAAGATGGAACCCATGATCTCAATGCACGTGTGTTACCATTGTCACACCCCAAATGTGAGTCGTGCTTTTTGAAGACGTCATCTCCAAGCCCTTGTGGGGCCAACCTGACATGACTGTTTGCTTTCCCTTTGCTAGTCTTTTCTTTCTCTTTCAATTTTTATTAGTATTTGTTTGTAGTTCATAATGGTTACATTGGTTGTGCAGAATTCGTACATGTACAGAATACCTCTGTTATTTTTTCCCCTTCCCCTCCACCCTTTTTTGCCTGAGGGGAAATGAACATCAGGTTCATTTACTTATCTTATAAATGGCTTATAAAGATAATTATACATGTAGACCAGCAGCCAGGCTATCACCAAAAAACATAAATAACACAATTTTATATATATTGTCCATGCTAGATCACAATGACTTTTTTTTCCTCTCCCCTTGTTCCTTTTGTCTGTCTTATAGTTGGTGCTCTATTTATACAGAAACAATGCAATATTTAAAGCTGTGTGACTGATTTACTTAACATTATGGTTTCAAGCTGTGTACATTTTCCTACAAATGACTCAGATTTATCCTTCTTTATGGATGGGTAGTACCCTATTATGTATAAATTCTACCTTTTGTTTATCCATTTATCTGTTGGTGGACATGGCATATAGGTTGTCTCCAAGATTTAGCAGGTTGTACAGCTATAAACCTGGATATGCATATGTCACCATGGTATGGCTCTAATTCTTTTGAAAACGTACCTAGAAGGGGAATAGCTGGATCAGATGGCATTGATCCTTTTAGTTTTTTTTCTAGTTTTAGTTTTTTTGAGGAATACCTATATTAATTTCCATAATTATTGTACCAGTTTATATTCCCATCAACTATGAAGAAGGGTTCGTTTTACCCCAGATCCTCTCTAGCACTTGTGGTTGGTTAATTTCTTGATGCTAGCCATTTTTGCTACAGATAGAATTTCAGTGTTGTTTTAATTAGCATTTTTTGAATGGCCAGCCATGTTGAATATTTTAAAAATATATTTATTGGCCTTTTTTACTTTTTCGAGAAGTGTCTGTCCATTTCAGAGGCCCTTTGTTACTGGGTCTTAAATTGGGGGGGACCTAAAAGTTTGAATTTATGTAAGATGCTAGTCCTTGGAAGAGTAGCATCTTACATAATTTTTTTTTTTTCCATTCTGTAGTTGTTCTCTTCATTCTGTTGATGGTTTCCTTTTTTTTTTTTTTTTTGGTCTTTTTGAGACAGGGTCTCACTATGCAATTCAGGCTGGCCTTAAGCTCACTTTGTAGCTCAGGCTGGTCTCGAACTCACAACAATCCTGCTGCCTCAGCCTCCCAAGTGCTGGGATTACAGGCATGCACCACCACACCCGGCTGGTTTCCTTTCCTGTATAGCTTTTTCTTTGATTTGATGTGCTCCCAATTGTTGGTTATTGGTACTATTTCTTGTGCAGCTGGGGTTCTGTTTAGAAAATTTTTGCCTACACCTGTGTCTTCAAGAGTTTTTATATTTCAGTAGATTGTTTCTGTTTTAATATTTTGACATTTAGTCCATTTTGATTTTAGAGTATGGTGAGAGATAGATATGGGTCTAGGTTCAATGTTTGGCATGTGGATAACCAGTTTTCCTAGCACTGTTTGTTAGAGGTTGGCTTCCCTCCAATGAAAATAATTGGCCCTTTTGTCAAGGATAAGGTAGCTATGTTTGCCTAATGTTATTTCTGCATCCTCTATTCTGTTCCATTAATCTATAAATCTGTTTTTTGACCCAATAACATGCTGTTTTTAATCACTATAGCTTTACAGTATAACTTGAAGCTTGGATTGTGTTATCACCTACCTTATCCTTGTGGCTAAGAATTGCTTTTGCTTTTCTAGAGCTCTTATGTTTCCATATGAATTTTAAGATTGCTTTCTCTAATTATGTGAGGAAGGCTGTTAGTATTTTGATTGGGATTGTAATCTGACACTTTTGGAATATGGCCATTTTAACTGAATTGGTTCTGCTTATCTAGAAATGGGGGATATCTTTCAATTTTCTGATAGCTGCTTCTGTCTCCTATTTCAGGGTTCTATAGTTTTCATTGTAGAGGTCTGTTACTTCCTTGATTAGTGTCTTAGTTACATTCCTTATTGTTGAGACAAAATACCCAGCACCTGTGAGTTAAAGGAGGAGAGGTTTATTTTGGCTATGTTCAGTACATAGTTGGTTGGCTCCGAGGCAGGCATGACAGAGGAGCATGAAAGAGGAGAAACAGTCCATGATAAAGCAGGCAGGAGGTAGTAAACCACAAGCTTCCCTTTCCCTTTTATTCCATTCAGATGAAAAGCCTTTTGGGAGGTACAACCCACCCCCAGGATGGGTCTTCCTATTATCCACAGCTAGAACTATGCTAACCCAACCAGTGGACTACTTTAGTCATCACATCCTTAATTATTCACACAACTTTGATCTACATTCACACACCCTACAACCAGCCACCTCTTCAGAGCACCTACTATGAGCTCATACGGTTTTGAGGGGACTTCTATATACAGGTCATAGCAAATAAATTCTTAAGTATTTCATTTTTTTCTGATGCCATTGCAAAAGTTATTTTCCCCTCTACTTGCTTGGTGAGTTTGATGTTGGTACATAGGAATGCTAATGATCTTTGAATGATGACTTTGTATCCTTCTATATTACTGAATTTGGTTATTCTAGGAGTCTTTTGGTGGAATTTTTGGAGTTTTCTATGTAGAGGATCATGTCATTTGCAAAAATGATGATTCAACTTGTTTTCCTATCCATATCTCTTTTATTTCTTTCTCTTGTCTAATTGATATGGCTAATGGTTTGAGGACTATATTGAACAAGAGTGGTGATCACAGAATCCTTGTTCTTGATTTTAGAGTGAAATATTTCAGCTTCTTTTCATTTAATGTGATGTAAATGGCTTTTATCCCACTACTATTATGGACTACTGGGCTATATTGGAATATTTTGCTGAAATCATGCACTTACAATATTTAAATGACAATGGAATGCCCATCTCTGAAAAAACTAATCAAAAAATGGGGATACAAATGAATGACCATTTTGTATCTGTATTTTCAAAATAGGATAGATATACAGCTACTTTCTCTTAATTCATTGAGAAGAAAGATTTGTTATCATGTCTGCATCTTGTACAATGGATAACTACTGAGACAACAATATGCAATGTATTAATTATTGAAACTATCCTACTAATCAGTTTTGAAACTGTCTCATTGCTATTTGTTTCCCAATAAAATTATTTAAAGAAAGGGATAAAGACCCTATTTTCTTTTTTTTTTTTAAAGACCCTATTTTCTTCAAAATTTTCATTATGAATGTTGGATTTTTTCAAATGCTTTTTCTGCATCTACTGAGATTATCATGTGATTTTTCTCATTTCTGTTAATATAATGTATTAAATTTATTAATTTGTATACAGTGAATCATCTCTGAATCTATGGAATGAATCTTACTTGGTCATGGGGTATGATATTTTTAATGATTTCTCCATTCCATTTGCCAGTATCTTTTTTTTTTTTTTTCTTCATAACTGGGGATTGAACTCAGGCCCTTGCACTTGCCAGGGAAGTACTTATTCCACTGAGCCATCTCCCCGGCCACCTTGCCACTTATCTTATTAGGGATTTTTCCGCTGTTGCTTATTAAGGAGATTGACCTGTAGTTCTCTTTCTTAGTTGGGCAATGTTCCATTTTGATATCAGGGTCAATTCTTGCTTCCTGGAATGACTTTAGGAATACTGCTTCCCTTTCAGTTTCATTGAGTTTGAGGAGTAACTGGCGTCAAGTCTTACCTAAAGTTCTTGCAGAATTTGGTAGTGAATCTGTGCAGATTTGGACTTTTCTTAGTTGGGAGTCTTATTTTTACTTCTTTAACTTCATTAACTGATATTGCATTATTCAGGATTTTTATATCTTTGGTTGAGCATTGACCAGTCATGTGTGTCTAAGAATTTATCTATTTCTTCTTCTTTTTCTTTTCTTTTTTTTTTGTTGCAGAATTGGGGATTAAACTTTGACCTTTGCACTTGCCAGGAAAGTGCTTACTCCACTGAGCCATGTCCCTGGCCCCTTTATCTATTTCTTCTGAATTTTCTACTTTTCCTCATCAGGTTCTCAAAGTAGTTACTGATGATCTGAATTTCAGTAGAATCAATTGTGATTTCACCTTTTTCATTTTTAATTGCATGGATTTGGATCTTTTCTTTCCTTATTTTGGTAACGTTGTCTAAGGGTTTGTCTATTTTGCTTAATCTTTCAAAGAACCTGTTCCTTGAATTTTTAAAATCTTAATTAATTTCTGCTCTGATATTTATAATTTTCTTCCTTATACTAACTTTGGATTTAGATTGGTCTTATTTTTATAGAGCCTTGAAGTGAATGATTATGTTATTTGAGATTGCTGTGTTTTTCTGAATTCTTGGCTATCAACTTTCCTGATGGGACTGCTTTCATTGTGTCCCTTAGGTTCCAGTATGTTGTACTGGCATTATTATTTAATTGTGGCAACTGTCTAGTCTCCTTTTTAACTTTCTGTGTTTCCTATTGATTATTCAAGATTGTATTATTTGACTTCCATGTATTTGCATAATTTTTATGGTATATTTTGTCACTGATTTCTAGTTCCATTGTACTATTTGATAATGTTCATGGAATAATTTTGGTTCTTTTGCATTCACTTAAGCATGCTTTATGGACTAGCATGTCATTGTCCTCCTCCTCCCCCTCTTCCTCTTCCTCTTCATTTTTACATTTCATTAAAAGCATTTCATTGATCTTTTGAATAGAAATGTGAATTTATATTCCAGGAAGGATGATCCCATTATATTTCTGTTGAAACTAGTGCATGCCCTCCATGCTGATTTGCTGATTCTATGTTTGGTCCCAGTGCAGCTTGGCCCTCCCTTCTTGACTGCATTGCTGAAACCTGGCCTTCCCAGGAAGTCTAGGCCATAGATATCAGTGCTTGGTTCATACTTGTTGCCCCGGTCAATGTGTTTCTGGATCCCCAAACCAGTATCAGAGAAGTTATTTTTCCTTGATTCATACTCTTGCATTTTTAGCCCTTTTTCCAGGATTTCCTATGTATTGGCCCCAAGCAGTGATAAGCACTCTTTTCATTTTTTCCGAAGTGTCTGACAATATATTTAGCTGTAGAAAGTACAGGGCCTTGGCCTGTGAGCTGCTCCAACATGTTGGCTGCCCTGGTCAGTCTGTCTCTACTCTCCCTCACACAAATGTTAAGACAAGGGCTATGGAGATGGCTCAGTGGAATAAGTGCTTCCCCTGGCAAGTGCAAGGGCCTGAGTTCAATCCCCAGTTCCGCAAAAAAAAAAAAAAAAAAAAAAAAAAAAAAAAACTTTCTAAAACAAATGTTAAGACAGAGCTTATGGATGTGAAGTTCCTGAATGGGGTTCTCCTTTTCACCTTGATCTTGCACCATGATGGAGAACAAAAGTGTGTGGTCTATTTTGGATCAAGGCCCATGTGATACTGAAAAAAATGTGTATTGTGTTTTTGGATGGAACATTGTGTAGGTATTTATTAAGTTTGTTTATTTGAAGGTTTAGTTTAACATATATATATATATATATATATATGTAATCTGTTGCCAAGTGCTGGGATTGCAGGCATGTGCCATCATGCTAGGCAACTTTTTTTTTAGTTGATTTGTGCTTTGGTAACAATAGGCTATTTATGTCCCCCCATTACAGTTGTATTGGTGGAATATATATATTCCTACTGAATTGCTCTCAACCAATGTGTAGTGACCTTCTGCTTTTTTTTTTTTTTTGGTGGTGCCAGGTGTTGAACTTAGAACCTCGTGCTTGCCAGGCAAGTACTTGTTCCACTGAGCTATCTCTCCTGCCCAAAGAGTGAAGGTGCCCACACAGGGAACTTCTCATGGGGCACCAGTTGTCCTCAGCTTCAGGCTGCCTTAGGTGAGGACAGGGCCCCCTAGCACTGAACTCCCTAAGTGACTTCCTTTTTTTTTTGGCGGTACTGGGGATTGAACTCAGGCCCTTGTGCTTGCCAGGCAAGCGCTTATTCTACTGAGCTTTCTTCCTGGCCCTGTAGTGACCTTCTGATCAGTCTTAGCTTGCAATCCACTTTATCTGAAATTAGCATAGCTATTTCTGCTGTTTTCTGTGTTCCCATTGTATGGAATATTGTTTTCCATAGTTTGAATTTTTTATTTTTATTCATTTTTTAATTTTTTTTTAAAGTTGAGGTGGACTTTTTTCTTCTTTTTTTGATTTTTTAATCTGTTAGTTTTTGAATTAAATGTGTTCTTCCTCCCCCACCTTCCTCTTCTTCCTCTTTCTTCTTGGTCTTGCTGTATAGCTCAGACTGGCCTTGAACTTACTATGTTGTTCAGGTGGGCCTCAAACTCATGGTGATCTTCCTGGTTCAGCCTCCAAAGTGCTGGAATTACATACATGTGCTTAAATGTATTTCTTATATATTTCATTGTATTGGGTTTTGTTTCTTGATCCATTCTGCCTGTTTCTTTTAATTGGGGAATTAAAAACATTTAAATTGGTAGTTATTAGTGAGCGATACTAACTTGTAAGAGGTATTCACATTGATGGTTGTTACTGAGAGATATTAACTTTTAAGGGGCACCAGAAAGCTCCTTGATATGCAATCTGGTGAGGCTTGTGCTTTTGCAATTACTTTTTTATTTGTAGAGTCCTAGAGATGGACCTAGGACCTTATGCCTACTAGACAAGGTCTAGATCACTGAGTTACACCTCAGCCTGATCTTTTGTTATTTGATCTATGTCTACCATATCACAATGCCACAGGAAAGAACTGGGGTTATAGCTCAGTAGAATGAGCACTTACCTGGCAAGCGCAGGGTCCTGAGTTCAATCCCCAGTACCACAAAAAAAAAAAAAAAAAAAAAAAAAAAAAAAAA